>JAVTVY010043410.1:0-22004 GCA_036873755.1 Hanleya hanleyi | reverse complement strand
GCCAGGTGGATTTATGCATTGTGATTTTTCTGGATTTTTGCCGATTTTTAACGCTAATACATAACAAGTAACACAATTAATTGTGCACTGATGCCTATCAGACCACATTTTCACATTTGACCAGAGCACTTTCAATCATCACTGTGGCTATAGTTTTGACTTAATCAGCCCAATTTCTTCCAGGCTCACTCATAAACAACATGCAAATATTGACATTATTCCAAATTCAAGCTATTCAATTTTTAATTAAATTAAATTATTTTTTAAATTAATTTTTAATAATTTTTAATTATTTAAAAAAAAAAAAAAAAAAAAAAAAAGTGGGGTGAAATTGACATCATCAATGATGATGGATAATATCACTTGTATTCCTACGCCATTTTGGTACAGAATGGAGATCTTTTGGAGAAAATATCAGCAAAAAATGGCTGAGATGTCAGTGCTCGGCTCAAATGGTCAATGCAGAATATGGCAGGGTCCACTCAATACCACTGGCAGATATGGTCAAATAAGCTTTCGAGATCCAAGGGATTATAAATGGAAGAAGAGAAATGCACATAGATTCAATTATATAATCTTTATTCAAAATTTAGACCTCACTTCAAAGCTGGATTGCTCTCATCTGTGTCACAATAACCTATGCATAAATCCACTCCATATCAGCCTGGAATCACATGAAATCAATAATCATCGGATCACCTGTAAAACTCAGATGTTTGTTCCACACACAAAGAATATGCAAAATGCCTTTTGCATTTGAGACTTTAATGAGGTAAATAAAATTGAGTCATTTTTTTTTTTTTTTTTTTTTCAGTTTCCATATGTGTGGTCCTGTAGGCCATCATCTAATTGTCCTTTTTTATAGTCAGTATCTCCTGGATTGCTCTGTTTATATTTCAAATGTTGATAGATTTTAGCTCCTGTTTGCTTGAGTTTTCGCTTTCTCACCACAGGCCTATTTTGATAGCTTTTATGGTACTCTGAGTCAATCTCCATCTGTTTTAAACTTTTTGCAGCTCGAGGTGAGAGAGAGGCTCCCATGCATTCAACTTTGGCTATCATGGAGGTCCCCAACTTATTGTTCATTCTGTGGATGGTTGACGATGCTCGACCAGGAATATTCCTAGAGAAATTGACATTCTTGGGTAAGGATACACTTATAGATCTATTGATGGCTTCACATTTCTGTGTGTCTGTATTCAATCTCAGTTGCATCAGGGCACTTTCACTTAATTTCATTTTCAGAATCTCCTGGAGAATAAATTTGTCATTTTCAGTCATATTCAGATTGGAGATTTTGTGCGTAGCAAGGAACATGGATCGCAGCCACCAACTATTCGAATGACCCCCTCCACACACCAAAGAGGTTCTCCGACATCTCGAACAATCCCCAGAATAACAGAGAAGTGTGGCCTCCAGCACTCTAGGAAGATGGTTTTTGATTTTCTCTAAGTTGCCACTATGCACTTTCATCAACTCTTTGAATACCATGCTGCATCTGGCTTTTACATCCTGACTCAATACTTGCTGGGCTTTCTTTTTAATTTCTTGTGTCTTTCCATAGAACATATCATCACTAAACTTAGCACTTTTACATTTTCTGAACTGGGATCTCCCTAAATGAGTTGGGTCTGCCAGCCTGGTCACTTTCCACATGGATGAAGAATTTGCATTCCAGCCTGCATCCCCTTTGCAGATGTTCCATCTCCATCTGTTGTGACATATCTTACCAACATCTCCTGCATACCAATATCACTTCCCATGGCCTTCCCCATCTCAAACTCTGACCATGGCGCATTCACATTGAGAGTTGCAGTGCAATCTTCATGCCCATCTGGGCACTTTACATCCATTCCTTTTCCCCTAAGCCATGCACCAGTCCAACACAATTTATTCTGGAATACAGCAGCAACAATATATTTTCTGTCTGTTGATGTTTCACATCCTATTGCTATGGCTTGAGAGGCATTCTGTGTGCATTTTCTTGAACTGGTAATTTTGGAGCTGTTATATCTTGCATCAATAGCTAAGTTTATTTCATCCATTACAACCCCGCGCACTTTGTTAACTTCTTTTATGGCTTCTAGTTTTTTTCTCATGTCTATCTTATTTAATTGTGTTACAGCAGTTCCAACCATGTTCGCTGTCCTTTGCATGCCAGTTCTTGCTGGAGGAGGAACATCCACTGATGCTAACAGTAACCTTGTTCTGGAATTCCCCATAGGTGTGTCTTGCAGACCGACTTGAAGGGATACGTGTATGGCAGCAGCATTCGGTCCAGGTTTGTTTGTCTTGACTTCTTCATAAAGTTTATAATGGCGAGAAGTATATTGACAGTTAACACACTGCAAAGATTGAGACCATCCCAAACCCCACTTTTTTTCACTGGCTATGACCACTTCCAAAATATCACAATCAGGGGAAGTAACTCTGTGGTGCTTTATCATGTCATTCCACATTTGAAGCATTTTGGAGTTACTGATCATTCTCATGCCTTGGGTGTCATTAGAATTTTTATCTTTTATGTCTTTCAGATTTGGAGCCGGTTTCTTTGGCCGTAGTAATTTCATGGATCCAGAGATGCCCTCGGTGTCTGTAGCTTCAACTGTCCTCTTGTCTATGCTAGGTTTTGTAACGAAGGTGAACTCATCTTGATGTAACCTCCTCGTTACTACAGCATCTTCAGATGATGGTCCAGGTACAGGGTTCAAATCTGAACTGTCGGCCACAGCTAATATGGGGTGTCCAGGATGTCCTTTTTTAAAGTGAGTCAACTTCCTTCTCTCTTTACCCTTCATGTTGGTTAATGTAGCAGAGATGAGCAAGTGATCATCAGATATGTTGGCATTGGATTTTATTCCCATTTTTATATACTATTTTTTTCTGTTTTGTTTTTACAGGTGTTGTCCCTTTGCAAACATTGCGGCAGTTGACTTAAAATGAAACAAAAGGATATATTTCTTCATTTGTGTTATGAGTTTTGTCAGTAATAATAACTTTATAATTGATAACTTCATCTGTCTATTACTGCCACCAAGATGTTGATTCTCTGTAGCTACATTCCGATATTCTTTATTTGGGGGATGTGTATACCATGAACACCTCAGTGTTATATTGTTGAATGTGTTGTGTACACAATTATGTATATTGATGTGACCTTTTATATGTTTAAACAAGTTTTTGATCTCTCTATAAACATCAATTTTAAGACCCTTGAGATAATCCTGGGATGACCCACTGATTATATGGAGAAATTACTCGCTGTCATGAATGACTTTTTTACCAGATGTAGTCTAACTAAGCAGCTTTTAAACAGATTATGTTTTGTCACATCTTGAGTTTTTAATTTTTATATTTTTAAGTTTTAAATTGAAAAAAGACATGAAAATTGAGTTAAAATAGCAAAAAAATAATTAAAAATAGTCTTTGACATATCTAATCAATGCTGCATACCTTTTATTATAGGCAGAAGGATAGTCTACTGAGTGCTTTTTACCAGATGGAAAAATACTTACAGGTTAGTGAGATATTGTACTTTTATTTTCACCCCACTATTAAGTCATATGGGAGAAAATGAGAGGAAATGATAAAGGGGGTACCCTTGTTATTTAGGTTATAAAATCTCTATCTTTGAATAGTTTTATTTGTGCCTTCTCAGGATAGTTTGGGGATGGGTAATGATTGTTCAGATGAGAGCATTCTTTATTTTAACAATGGTTCCATTCCTGACAGGCATCAGTGCACAATTAATCACTTCCGGGTCGGTGCCCACGATCTACTTTGTGTAGAAATTTGAGAGCAGATCTTTGTGGATTTTATTAGGCGGGATTATTCAGCATTTCTGATAAATTTGATATTTCAAATTGCAGATGAGGCTTCAAACTGTACTTCCCGGTGTTGATTTGGCAACATTGGGGCAAAGCCTGGCGGAAGGACACATGAAGAGTGGAGGTGAAAAGGCTCTCTGTTTACAAGCTGAATGACATTCGGTAACACCACTGAGCTGCAAATGGCGGCAAGTTGAAATTTCCATGGTCAACGTCTGTCAAGACTTCCACTGGTAATGTCCCACAAGGTAAATATTGACATGCCAGGTGGATTTATGCATTGTGATTTTTCTGGATTTTTGCCGATTTTTAACGCTAATACATAACAAGTAACAGAATTAATTGTGCACTGATGCCAGCTGGCTGACACTGACAGCCATGTTGTCTGTCAAGCGAGTCACGTGTGTGGTCATATGATCACTTGGAAAATAGTCCCGGTCGAGGGAGTGATGTCATGCTGCCTCGCTTTGAGATTGGAGATTCAAAAATGTCACCAGTTTACATCAGAGTCGCTTTGGTCTCCCGCGGGTAGACACGGCTCTGTTTGAGAACGGCTGAAGGAGTGGGGAGTGCGTGCATGTAAATTCAGGATTTGTCCCCGAAAATATAAAAAGCGGAACACGGATTTTACCCCTACAATAAAGGAAAACCCCTATCAACCTTGTCCAAAAGGGCTAATGTCGGTACCGGGCTTATCGGGGTCTGCCTATCAAGTCATGTGTGGGTGCATGTAAAATGAGGATTTGTCCCGAAAATATAAAAAGCGAAACGCGGACTTTACCACTAGAATAGAGGAAATCCCATATCAACCTTGTCCAACAGGGCTAATATCGGTCCCGGGTCTATCGAAATGTGGGTGCATGTAAAACGCGGATTTGTCCCCGAAAATATAAAAAGCGGAACACTGACTTTACCTCTACAATAGGGGAAAACTCCTATCAACCCTGTCCCAAAGGGCGAATATCGGTCCCTGGCTTATCGGCTCTGCCTATCAAGTCATGAGTGGGTGCATGTAAAATGCGGATTTGTCCCCGAAAATATAAAAAGCGGAACACGGACTTTACCTCTACAATAGGGCCTTGTATTATACAATATACGGGAAAATGCCTGTATGGGGTATGGAGTGTGGTAATTTTTGTTTGAGTGGGATACGACTGGACTAATGTATCGTCCGTTTTCATCATTTTGCGCTGGCCGTAGTACAGAAAGCAGGCATTCTGGGGATTCGTGGAAGTTTGTTGAGTGATTAAGGGCCCATACCTGGTCAAATGGACCGTGTGGGGTATCAGTTTGACATCCGGGTCCTCATCTGACATTTAGGAGTAGCATGGAAAGCAACAATTTTGGGGCCCCGAGCTCCGAGCTCCGAGCTCCTGCCTCATCTCCGAGCTCCGAGCTCCCGACTACTCCATCCCCGAGCTCCGAGCTCCCGTCGTTACGCCTTAATGCCCGTCGTTACGCCTTAACGCCCTAGCATAACGCCTTGACGCCATGATATACACAAATGAAAGAAAAACAACAACAACAAGGATGAGAGATGAGAGAACAACAACAACATGTTTTTTTTTCATATGGTTTATTCTCCCCTCCAGTACATCCTACCCGCGCTGGGGGAGCCGCGTTGAGTATGTTTACAATTCAAGAAGACTCTTGTCCAATCAGAGGCCGCCATTTGGCGCTGTATCAGTCATATTCGTTCTTGCCCGTTACTGCGTTAGATGTATTCTCGGCTGCTCTTGTCCAATCAGAAGTCGCCGTTTCAGAAACTTTCATCTTTGCTCGGTGTGACCTAATCGTCGTCGGGCAGGCCTGGATATTGTTTGGGCAGCATATCCCGAAAGAGTTGTCTGCGCATTCTGATCGCATTTTTCAGGGCCTCAGTGGGTGGTAGCCCCATATCCTCTTCCAAGTGACGCTTGGTCTTCATGATGGACCTGTGTGTGGGTCGCCTTTCATTTCAAGCGGTAGTAAGGTATACTGTTCATAGATCGTCATGGCTGTTTTCCTGATGCAGGGGCGCATTTGGGTGTACGCCTGTTGTAAGTTATCCTGTCCGGCGTTCTCGATCGCTGCAGCATGAGTATTGATAGGTGCTGTCACAATACGATCCCAGAAGGAAGGTTCTGCCTCACTTTCCTGGTATGTAGGACGGACGTTAATGTCTATAAAAGCAAGTGTATTGCCAAAACACGCACAGTCGACGTTCAACCATCAATATGGCTTATACTTGCTCTGAGTGCCAACGCACGTTCACCAGACGTTACGATATGATGCGACACGAGAAAAATATACATGGGATTGAAGACTCCGAGGCACAAGAAGCCGATACAAAAAACTATCTACTGATAGGGAGAGCTTGACCTCAGATAGTCAGCCTACATCCCAGGAAAGTGAGATTGCTGAGAGTCTATATACTGATACGGAGAGCTTGACCTCAGATAGTCAGCCTACATACCAGGAAAGTGAGGCAGAACCTTCCATCTGGGATCGTATTGTGACAGCAGCTATCAATACTCATGCTGCAGCGATCTAGAACGCCGGACAGGATAACTTACAACAGGCGTACACCCAAATGCGCCCCTGCATCAGGAAAACAGCCATGACCATCTATGAACAGTATACCTTACTACCGCTTGAAATGAAAGGCGACCCCACGCACAGGTCCATCATGAAGACCAAGCGTCACTTGGAAGAGGATATGGGGCTACCACCCAATGAGGCCCAGAAAAATGCGATCAGGATGCACAAACAACTCTTTCGGGACATGCTGCCCAAACAATATCCAGGCCTGCCCGACGACGATTAGGTCACACCGAGCAAAGATGAAAGTTTCTGAAACGGCGACTTCTGATTGGACAAGAGCAGCCGAGAATACATCTAACGCAGTAACGGGCAAGAACGAATATGACTGATACAGCGCCAAATGGCAGCCTCTGATTGGACAAGAGTCCTCTTGAATTGTAAACATACCCAACTCGGCTCCCCCAGCGTGGGTAGGATGTACTGGAGGGAAGAATAAACCATATGAAAAAAACATGTTGTTGTTGTTCTCTCATCTCTCATCCTTGTTGTTGTTTTTTTTCTTTCATTTGTGTATATCATGGCGTCAAGGCGTTATTCTAGGGCGTTAAGGCGTAACGACGGGCGTCAAGGCGTAACGACGCTCGGAGCTCGGGGATGAGGCAAGAGCTCGGAGCTCGGAGCTCGGTGCCCCAAATTTGTTGCTTTCTATACTACTCCTAAATGCAAGATGAGGACCCGTATGTAAAACTGATACCCCAAACGGTCCATTTGACCAGGTATGGGCCCTCAATCACTCAACAAACCTCCACGAATCTCAAGAATGCCTGCTTTCTCTACTACGGTCAGCGCAAAATGATGAAAACGGACGATACATTAGTCCAGTCGGATCCCACTCACAAACAAAAATTACCACCCGCATACCCCATACAGGCATTTTCCCGTATATTGTATAATACAAGCCTCTATTGTAGAGGTAAAGTCCGTGCTCCGCTTTTTATATTTTCGGGGACAAATCCACATTTTACATGCACCCATCCATGACTTGATAGGCAGACCCCGATAAGCCAGGGACCGATATTCGCCCTTTGGGACAGGGTTGATAGGAGTTTTCCCCTATTGTAGGGGTAAAGTCCGTGTTCCGCTTTTTATATTTTCGGGGACAAATCCGCATTTTACATGCACCCAACCATGCACCCACACTTCGATAGGCCCGGGACCGATATTAGCCTTTCTGGACAAGGTTGATATGGGGTTTCCTCTATTCTAATGGTAAAGTCCGTGTTCCGCTTTTTATATTTTCGGGACAAATCCTCATTTTACATGCACCCACCCATGACTTGATAGGCAGACCCCGATACGCCTGGAGACCGATATTAGCCCTTTTGGACAAGGTTGATAGGGGTTTTCCTCTATTGTAGGGGTGAAGTCCGTGTTCCGCTTTTCATATTCTCGGGACAAATCCTAATTTTACATGCACACACTCCCCACTGTCACAGTAGGCCCTGATAAGCCAGGGACCAATATTAGCCCTTTGGGATAGGGTTGATAGGAGTTTTCCCCTATTTTAGCGGTAAAGTCCGTGTTCCGTTTTTATATTTTCGGGACAAATCCTAATTTTACATACACCCACTCCAGGCAGAACCCGATAAGCCAGGGACAAATATTAGCCCGTTGGGATAGGGTTGATAGGAGTTTTCCCCTATTTTAGAGGTAAAGTCCGTGTTCCGCTTTTTATATTTTCGAGACAAATCCTCATTTTACATACACCCACCCATGACTTGCAAAATCCTTCCGTAGGGATCCCAAGTCCCCGACTCAAATGAATGGACGGCATACAAGTCCGTGCATGCACTCCTAATCACGTGACCGCCGCATGATGGAGAAAACCCAGAACCAAGTCAGTACATCCCATACAGTCATACCCGGGTCACGCCCGATTCACGCAGACCGGAAGTGACGTCATACACCTGCGCACTCCCCGTGATGGAAAAAACCCAGGCACAAGTCAATACATGCATTCCATACAGCCAGACATACCCTCAGCCCTCTATATACTCATGGACATGCCTTGATCTCGGGGAGGCAAGTGTTCGGCACGTGACCTCACTCACGCAGACGCCAGACCAGGTGTTTACGGTCGCCGCAACATTGTAGCGAACTTGCAACATTGTTCCAATTCGGGGAGCCAGGTGTTCGGCACGTGAACTCACTCACGCAGACACGTAGGCACCACACCAGGTGTTCACGATGCCGCAACATTGTAGCGAACGTGCAACAATGTTGCAATTCGGGGAGCCAGGTGTTCGGCACGTGACAACCCCCATTCCAAGCAGACGACAGCGAAATTCTGGCGGGAAAACCCCCACAGACAGGTCAGTACATGGCCTACCATGTTCCCACGGACCTCACCGAAAAGACACAGACGTACCCATCGGACCTCACCGAAAAAACACGAAGGTGAACGACATTGTAGGGAAAAACCCCACAGACAGGTCAGTACATATCCTATCATGTTCACGGGTCACGCCCCAATCACCCGGACCGGAAGTGATGTCATACACATGCGCACGTAATCGAAAAACCCCAACCCTAACATGTCTAAACATGATCCAAGGTCAAAGACGAGATGAAAGGATACAGGTCAACTCAAGTGCACTCAGTTACCTTTGACCTCTATCACGTGATATGCAAATTTCTGAGGTCAAAGGTCAACGCGCGTTGTAATCCACGCTATATACTACTTACCTCCCAAGTACCGGTAGTCGGAAAAGCGCAAATCTTTCTTATTTGTTATTTTCATTCTATGCTATTTATTTCGGGGATAATACCTCCTGTGTGAGCTAAGTAATGTTTATAATTTTGTAACCCGCGTTAAATAAACTATCTATCTATCTATTATCGATATCACGGAGTAATGGTGCATGGTCATTTTTTAACCTCACGTGAAAATATATCTTATTCACATAAATCACAAAAACATTCCGAAAAACGATTTGTAAAAATATCATTAATGTAGTTTCAAAACCTAATATACCAACAAAATTATTCTTACTTCATTCAACGAACATCTTCTTGCTTGTTATCCACCAGTTGATTACTAAATATGTTAATAACCAAAACTGTTGTCGCCCATCATTGCGTTCCAACTGTTCGGAAAAGTTCAGTCGTTCTTGGAATAGGCTTTGTAAAATCTCCCACTGAAAAGGTAATATCATGGACAAATCACTGACCAGATATTTGCATGAAATAGCAAATATGGGCTATGATGTGTCCACAGCAAATGTATACTGGGAACTATAGCCTGTCCATTTGAATTAGTGGTCTACTTTGGAGCTAGTCAAAAATCAATAGTCAACACTGCATCATGAAAAACAAACTTAACTCTACAAAATGACCACCATTACTCTGTGATATTAAGGCCTTAGTGCAGTCGGCCATTTTGTTGAGGTATCAAAAATTGGATTTCCCAAAGTCACACTTTCAGTCTACAAATGATCCATATCCATATACTAAAACATGTTGTATATAGTATACATAATGAGTGAATAACACATGGAGATGAATACAAATATGAGAACGTATGATTACTTACCAAGAATTGTAACTTCTTTCAATGGCCTCACATAAATGAGATGGGTTAAAATTCTGTAATGCAGAGAAATAGATGTCAGGATACATTCTCTTCATCATGCGCATAATCATTCATGAGTTGAAATTGTGCCTGATTTTTAAACTATTTTACAGTATATTGTATACATGAACATTATTGAAGTAAAAAGTAGCCATTTGCAATTCTTGCCGTACTTCTTTCAGGCTGACAGGAGAAACTATGGTGGTCCAAAAGAAGGACATTGTGAAAATTATACAAACAATTTGTTAAGGTATATATTTTGGAGGACATCTTCTTTTAGAACTGTTTTAATATATGAACTTGATACATGAAAGCAATCATTTCAAGTAACACAGAACCACAAACATCTACACCATCAGGTTTGCTTATCATTCAGCTTGGTAATATAAAGAAAATAATACTTACATTTACAGATACAACATTCGCTTTCTTTGAGCAACAGATGAATCAGTCAGATTGTACTAGAATTCAAGAATTCTGAAAAATAGCAGCAGATAATGTGAAAACATTGCAATATATATATCAATGATATTATTGAAGCATCATTCATCAGCTGTTGCAGAATAGAGTACATGAGATGGGAGAAGATTTTTCACTCTCACTCATATAGTGTATGGGTGGTGGGTAGTATACAGGCATTTAACATTACAGAGATAGTATAAATGGATGGTTGGGTTGAGAAAAAGTAATCTCTCTCACCCCATGTACCATTTTGTGGAACAGCCCTTAGAGGACATATTGAAGACATGTATTATGAAAAGTTATGCAGTTACGCACTGTAGCGGAACGTGTTGCATCCACACTAAAAGAAAGGGTTTCTGTATACTAGATACTTCTGCTACACATGGGAATGAATCCTGTTCATGGCAAATGGTACTGTAAACTTCACCCAATCAACAAAGCAACAGGTTGTGTATATCAACCAATCAGATGACTTGTATTATGCAACCATTGCTTGTTATCATGTCACAACAGATTTGTATAAAATGATATTGGGTGGAATATGGTGTGCAAAAGAAGATGGTAAACATTTCACCTTTGATTCAGTGACCTTGTGGAGATGAAAGTGTTGAGGTGACATGACTTAGAAATTGAAATATTTTCTCACATGTCAGTATTTTACTTGCCATTATGAAAACAGTTCTAAGATGATGAAATCCAGATTTGTTGAAAACCTGTAATAGATTGAAAACTGAAAGATAAAGAAAGAATGCAATGAAAAATGCAAATATTGTATACGCACATTTACATATCACATTCTCCAACCACATAGGTTGTACAGGGTCGACGACACCACAACAATATGAACAGCAGATGTCTTCGTGCTTCTACACAGAAAGGAATATGACAGATTTCTGAAATGAAATGAAAGAAACCTAAAATTACCCAAATGATATTGAACTCTTCAAGTTACTACATGTATGATAGATGGCAATGACCAATCAAAATATATAATAGATAATAAATTATGTATTATACATTGATTATACATTTAGTTATAAATATTACAATACAAAATGTGTTTCAGGAAGGGAGTGATCGAGTGAGTGAGTGAATATGGTTTCATGTTGCTTTTAACTATATTTCAGTCATATCATTTCAGGAAGGCAATTTCATATTTCAACCGAGGTATTGGTTATGGGCAACTCTGCCTGTGAGTTGTGTAAGATTTGATAGGCTTTACTTATGGAGATAAGTCATTGGACTTGTTGTTGTCCTGTACAACAAACGATTAGTGCAGTGAGAGGCTCTGCTGACAAATTTATCATAAAAGCATAATTACAATGATATATGTAAAGACGAAATGCACATGTGCACAATGTATGATAGTGATCAGTGAAATAACAAGGTACTTACATATATCCACAAATCTCACATTAGAGGCAAGGAAATCCTCATGGAGATGATCAACCTCATAGGGTTCATCGCTGTCTTTGTATAAAACCTCGTATACAGCATTTGGGTCACCGTTCCGACCACGTAGGACTTGCAGAACAAAACCTGTAGGCAGACAAATGATGAAGATGCGATGACATCATTGACTTAGTAGCAGCATATACTGGATTTCGAAATGAAGCTTGTATAAACAGTTGATACGAAAGGTGGAGGATTGCTAAAACACTAACTATGCATGGAATGCTATGTTTTCATGTTTGCTGTATATTATATTTGTCCTCGGAAATGCCGTATGGTATCATATATGATATGCCACATGGATAAGAAATTAATTGAGTGTTAATATAATCGCAGTACATGAATATACAATTTAAAACTTGAGATACAAGGAAGTTGATGAAAGCAATATAAAGTTTCCAAGACATCTCCACCCTTTGAATTTGTCATGTAAATTTAATTACCTTTATACCACACCTTCTTGCCCTGGTCTAACCACACATGTTCTATGGACCGACCAACAAATTTCTGTTTGGCCTGTCTTCGTGACGATCGACTACATGGGAGTGAAGATGAGGGTGACTGTGATGTTGATGGTTGAGGACTTTTATGGTCACCAAGAGATGTTGAACAGGAGGGTTGGAAACTTGGTTCCGAAATTTTGTGTACTGCACTTCTTTTTGATTTCACAGACGCCTTCACCTTTGGCGGCTTTTGTCCACTCCCATTTTTGTCATCCTGAAACTGTATAGGAGATGGGAAAGCAATGAACAAGTGATAATGTTTGGGAAAATATATGTACAACATATGAGTGTTATGTGAATAATAAGCATGAACTGAATTGAAATGCCTGGCAAAAAATTGTAACCCTTTCTATAACATGGTACATGGCAACTATGGAAATATGAAGAACATACCCAAACCCCGGGCTCTCGAATCCCTGGGATTTTCCCATGCCTCGGATCGGCTAACTCGGCCAACAATGCTTCATTGTAGAAGGCGACCAGTTTTGGACCGATACGGCGCCAAAGGTGCACATCTCTCACAATACGCTCAACATGCATTTGGTATGGATTCGTTGTTCTCACTACAAAGTCCAACCATGGCATTTCCATCACATTCAATTGGCCTTGCACTTGGAAGTAATAGGGGTGTGCATGTTTCAGTTGGAGATCTGTATGCACAAGTTCCAGACAGAAGGACTTCATGGTTTTGGCAGCTGTTTGCAAGGAAATTGGTTTATTTTGGAGGACATTTTTGATTTCTAGCAGTCCTGATTGAGGGGCAGCATCCGGAGTGGTCCTTTCTGTGACCTTACCCTCAGTGGATGCCGCAAGGCAAGGGTTCTCCACTGAAATGAATAAGCCCATTTTCGTGACATTTACGTTACAGCCCCGCTCTGCCTTCCACATGGTGTATTCCAAGACCGTGACATCCTCTTGCTGCAATCCATAACGGGTGAATCGATTGC
This sequence comes from Hanleya hanleyi, assembly GCA_036873755.1. Taxonomy (NCBI): domain Eukaryota; kingdom Metazoa; phylum Mollusca; class Polyplacophora; order Lepidopleurida; family Hanleyidae; genus Hanleya; species Hanleya hanleyi. The sequence continues at coordinate 8,659 of JAVTVY010043410.1, read as the reverse complement.
CACCAAACGAACTATACAGAAGTCTCTTCACCAGAGGCAACACTGGTCTGCTGGGGTTGCGTTTTGCTACATCTGCAAAGTTGGAAGCAGTGAGACGTTGTCTCCTCTCTGTATGCCACAAAGTACTCTGTGACTGTTCTTTTGTCAAGGTCTCAGTGGCACTAATTTTGTCCTCTGACAGATTTACATACTCTTTGTAGAAGTTATCCTTCAATATAGCCAGTGCTTCAGCAGATCTGTCTGGAACGACATCCAATGTGTTCTCGCCATATGCCAAACGCGCACGTTTCGAAGAGGATTCCTTTGCAGCCTCAAGTTTCCTCTTCCATTTCCTCGTTTTCACTTCTGGTTTGGCATCATATTTCCTGGCATGTACTAACTGTTGTCTCCGCTGGACATAGAGACCATGAAAGGAATCTCCAGCATCAATCCCTGTGGCCATCTCCCAAACTGCAGGAGACCATGACACACCCAGATTATTCCGCAACGCCCCACCATAGCATCGGGCATGCCTGGAACCACGAGCACACCTGTTGTGGAATTTGCCCCCATCAAGTTTAGTACGTACATTCATCCATGACTCAGCAAGATTGGTGGTGAAGTTCCCGAAGAGACGTTTTGATTTCAGGGCCAATCTGTCAAGGATGATGTTTATCTCTTTCAGCATTTGATCATCTAGTGAGGATGGACTGAGACCACTGTCCTTTCGTGATTCCAGCTCTTCCACTGGGGAATTTCCCTCCTTCCAAAATGCACTCTGTGACTGTAACATATGATCAGCTGGATCAGCTTCATCTTCAGCGTTGGTTATGTCTGTAAAATGTGTATCAACTTCTCCTGTAGGATGACCAGCCACCTCATTCTTCTTGGGTATTTGGGAAGTGTCCTTTTCTTTACAGAAGTCACTGCATTTCCTGTGATCTCCAAATATGTGGTGGACGGAGTTACGAATGTCAGTATCCAGTTGACGTACAGCTGATCCATCAACGTTGTCATCTCCAGATCTCATTCTTATGGCACATCGTACTGCACTAACCAGACGGACTTTCACTTTTTTGGTTAACTTCCCCCTACCCTTAAACTGTGGCTTCTCTACCACCAACTTCTCCAATGAGTTCCTCACACATTTACAAGCATGATTCGCACACTCTAGTTTCTCCACGCGACAACCCCAAACAGCCACCTTCTCTTGTATTTGAGAATACACAGAGGAATCACCATCACCAATCATCTTCATGTATCTTACTCCATGCGTCTCTTCTGCTAGTTGGAAACCTTCCACAATGGCATCCACTTCCATGGCCTGAGAGCTTTCATTCCAGTTCTTGAAACATTGACGGTCAGCAGGTTCTCGCTTAGCTGTTACAGCTACAGAACAAATATAGCAGGATTTGTTCCTAATTCCTATATGGAGAAGTTGTCCAGTGCGTGCACCAAAGATAACCCCAACTCCACCTAAAGCGTTGTAAGAGTGTTTATGCGATCTCTTATTCCAACCTCCGTCCCAGATGACTGTTATGGCTGGTACCCCTTCATCAAAAAGTCCTCCTTCCATGGCAAGCTGTCTCTCTTCAATGGCAGCCTGTAATATGTCCTCCTTCAGACTTCTCATCCACCAGTTCCCAGTTTCATTCTCAATGGCTGTAAATGAAGTTTGGCCCAATTTCGGTGCATCCAATGTTGCCATACATTCTGCTAAGTGGGCTGCACCACCACCAGTTGTCATAGATCCCCACACAGCACGTACATTGACTTCATGACGCTGCTGGCCAGTCACCATCTTCATCTGAGGACTTGTTCCAAAATATAAGTGTCTAAGACATCCTTGGCACTGTATATGCAAGTAAGATGCCAACCCTTTCTTCGGATTTTCATCCACTATATGGAATCCCTGTTCACCACTCCTTACTTTATCAGCACACTTCTCACATTGTATTGTATGGGAAGCTATGCGACAGTAATGCTCCTGTAAAAGGCCTAACTGAATCAGCCTGAATCCCGTCGGTTTGCATTTCTCGACTTCCATCCCAGCCGTACTCGGTGTCATGGTGTCATCCTGATACACAGAACCTCTCTCTATTTCAACAGCGTCTTCTACCTGCTTCGACGTATGTTCACCATCATCAACAACCTTCACTTTGAACTTTAGTCCAGTGCCACATGACTGTATAGTAAAATGCGGAAATGCATCCACATTCTGCAGATGTCGCTGCCTTCGGACAAATGGTCTCCCACTGGCTACACCAAACTTCCTCCAATACCTCCGTCCTTTTCGATCCATTTCTCAGTATTTACAGTTTCACACAATTTATATTACACTATTTACAGTCTTGTCCAATGCCTTCATCCTTCCCCATCCATATCACACTATTTACAGTATCTCACAGATAAACTCAATCTTCACCCATACTACTAAACAGCTTTGAAATTTGCCACAATGAACTTGTAACAGACCACCATACACGTGTTCTTCAACATTTCACACACAGTACAAAAGTGATCAATAAAGCATCGTTATTTCCCTAAAAACATGCCAGGCATTTCATTTATTCATATGAAAGATATTAAAAGTTTGAACAGTAAATAAATCAAAGTAAAAACAACTCTCGCAACGTCGTCTGCATGTACATTTCACTGACGTCACACATAGAAATCAACGTAGAAGCAAACACTTCAAATCAGTATCTCTGCCGAACTTTCACTGCGATTGCCCAGAAAAACACACAAAAACATGCACAATAACTTGTAATATTATTGTGGAGTAATCTGTACTTCGATCCTGTTATAATTACCTTGTAGACATCAATTGATTTCAGCTGTCATCCCAAACAATGCCCCCGATCTGTTCACCGTGGGCCGCCATTAATCCCGCTGTGAAAAATAGTATCGCAGTGGAGTTACCTTCAACTTTTATAAATACTAACTACTTAGATTTCAAAAAACAGTTCTTTGATTTATAAATAGAAGTAATTATTAACTCACTGTCTCTGTCCGCTTTTAAAAAATATCCAATGACGTGGAGGTATCTGTGTGAACTGCGGATGGATTTTTCTCCATGTACACTGACTTCCGGTTTGCAAAACTGAGATGAAGGAGGGAGGTATGTGCGGGGCAAAGAGAACACAATGCGATCGCTTATATGTCAATTACCCTCACACACAGAATTCATTTGGCAAACGTTCTGGCGAACTCCCTGCAAAAAACTAGACTTGTCTGCCTTGTCACTTCGATTTGAGATGTGATTTTCTGAAGCATATTATGTCGCGTCAACTTTTCCAAAATGGCGACGTTCAATGCACATGTTCATTTCAATTTTTGGCCTGGTAATCCCTTATGCTTCTTTATGTACTATAAATGTTATGCCCATGTTGAACATTACATATCAAAACATTATAGTAGGCTCATATTTAATGTTCATTCATTTATTGAAGATATGAATTCATTGTAATAAGTTTTTCAACAAATTTAAAAAAAATATACTTCTAACGTTGTGTGTTTGAATTCATGTAAATAAATCATAACACATAAACTATTACTTTATGCATTGACATTGTTTTTTTACTGTTAACAAAAATTAATATTATCTATTTCTTCCATTTGGTCAAACTGACTTTTCCAATGTCCAGACAAATGGCCGAGTGGACTATGGCCTTAATATATCACGCTTAAAATAACTGTGTAATTCACATAAAACTCCAGTACCGCTGTTTCATGTACCGAGGCTCAATTACACAGGTGGACGTCATAATATATTTGTGCTCACTAGCACAAAGGACAATACTGCTGTTTACGGTCATAGAGGTGTGTGTGTGTCTTATCCTTCGGCAATTTCACTGACCTTGAGATACAAGCGACACTCCCACTGACCGCCTATACGGCATCAGTGACCTTTGTGCCAGTATACACGAATACATTATGACGTCTCCCTATGCAATGAAGACCGGTACATGAAACAAATGTACCGTAGAGTTCAGTTTGGTCTACACGTTCCAAATAAAATATTTATGCATATTTAACTATTGATTTTTGGCAAGCTCCAAAGTAGACGACTTATTAAAAATGAACGGACATTCGGTAATATCTCGCGAGAACGTGAATGTGTGTGGAGCATTAGTGTAAGACTACACGAATATGTGACGGGAATATAATGCTAAAGTCAGCGTGAGCGATCGAAAGCTGCAAGCGAGGTTCGGGCGAAGATACCATATAGATTCCTTTACTACCGGGGATTGGTGTGGTCTTAAATAGAGGATAGCACATAAATGAAGTCTGCGCAACTCTATATTCAATTCAAGACAATGCGTCTGAAAATTCCTCTTGTAATCCTAATAACAGTGTATGTGGTGTAAAATTGATGTTCTCCATTGACCGATCCGCTGAGCAATCTATTTCGTGCCACCTTTATTTGCATGATAATGTACTTCAGATAAGTCAAGATTTCTGCTCCTCGGGGGCATTCAATTCGCAAACTGTATAAAAGCAAGAAACCGCAGACTCAGTCTTCAGAACTTGAGTGTGCTGGGAAAGGTCGTGGCGGAAGTCTATTTTGATTTTCTTCAGTTTTCTTATTTGTGTTCGGTAAGCATATTTGATCTGAGCTGTAGTGTTTACTTTGTAAATAACCTATATCAGCATGATCTGTTTTGGTACAGCTCTCCTAACTCAAATAATTGCAGCCGTGATGCTCCGGTTCTAGATCTGGCTTGCTGCACACAAGCTACAAATCCTGCCATAACATTTTCTGTATGTGTTTTGATCATCGTAGCTCTGTCCGTTTATACTCGCGCACCTTTATTTTCAATTCATCTAAATGTACTGTACTATGGAGGAATGCATCGCACAGATCTGGGTCTCTTGTAGATGAATTTCTTTGACGGGTCCGAGAGTAGGACTAACTGGGATATATATCCCACTTGAGATATTGAATCCAAGTTCGGATATTTAAATATTTTCTAATTAGGATATTTTGACCGATCTTTATAATAGACGGCAATGAGGAATTTCGGAATCTAAACTACAAAAACAAGACTGAATTCACTTAACAAAACTGCCAATGCGATTATATAATTTTGCTGATTTTTTCTCAACGAAATTATTGTGATATTGCAATTATGTGCGTTTTTGTTGCACTATACTTCTCCATCACTCGCTCCTGTTGTATGTCTTTATACGAACAAAATAACTAGCAAAATATGCCAGCTTGAAAATACGGAAGTATAAAAAAAAAAATATCCAAAGTGGGATATTTTATCACAAGTGGGATACCGACCCGAAGATAATTACCTCCGACCAGAGGTAATTGATCAATGGTGTTGTAGCGATCGTTACCGCAGCTCGATTTATTTGGTCATTTATCGCCGGGCCGAAGGTGTATCTCTGGGCCGGAGATACATCTCCAGGTCGTAAATGTATTTCGGGGTAGGAGATAATTTTATCATGGTCAGAGATAATTTCGCGGACGAAATTTTTTTTTCACCGATGTGCTGTCTAGGCTTCCGTAGCTGAGATACCTACTTAAAAGGATACTGGGTCTGGTACAAATTTGGTATGCAAATGAGCTTGAAGATGTCGCGTAGAGAACTAGAGATAATTTTGTATTTTAAGATGCTCAGGATTCGGATTCTTTTGCATTTCATTGCCTTCTGTCTTGCGTGTAAAAATTATAAAGAAAGGTATCAAAATATTTAAAAGAACTAAATTAAATACTGGTTATAGAGGAGGATGAACGATTATGTGTCTTTCGGCATCATTGCGTGAAATATATTTATTTCGCCAGTTTTTCTCTAAAAACATTGACCTTTAAACACAATTGGTTTTTCATAATATTGCTTTAGACATTTCACTCTAAAGTTAACATACAAAGGGAACACAAACATAAAATATTCGTTTTCCATTGCATTAATATCCCATTTATCGCATATGCGATCCAGTCGGTTAATAGCTTCTATTTTTTCAGTTAACTCCAATTTACGTTTCATATTTCGGTTATGTTAATTTACTTGATATTATCAGTGAAACAGAAGGTTCCATTCAGAGATCATTGTGAAATGCCTGTAGATATAAAACTTTGGAGAATTTAGACCCGCAAACCATGTTGTAAAAGAAATGTCTTTTGCTCGGACTTTACAGTATTATGAAATATCCACACATTCCCATAGCCAAACATATTTACAATATTTTGTACCTGGATGCCCAATTGGCATGGAGTTTCCAATCCCCGCAAAATATGCGAGGCTTTTATGAACATTGCCTGAAATACAATTGTTAGTGGTGGCTGCAATCTATATAGGCTTTGTCTGGGCAGCCACCTTCAATCTCGTGAATGTTAGTCTGGAGCTCACTTACCATGCACAGGTTAACCTTATCTGGCCTGTGAGGTGTCCGCTCAACCTGTCGTTCCGGAGATGGGAAGAAATCAACTATATGGGGGGCGGAAAGTGCCCCCCCCCCCCACTCACCCCATTTTAATCAACTTTCGTACATACCAGTGAATTAACATAGATGAGAAATTTCCATAAATAACTTCAAATCTTGCTTAGCTTCCGAAATATCTTAGTCGAAACTTCAAATTTTTGTTTTCTTCAAAATGTATGCTCCCTGGTCTTCAGCCTGTACTGATACATGTATAATTTGTCATAGAGACAAAAATCCACCCACACTTTTCCCAGGTCTAAAACCGGTAACTCAGAAATTAAGGAGTGGTGCATTGTTATTCCCCAACACGCTAGAAATTGAGCCATACTCAATCCTGTGGTGGTTACATATGCAGAGTGGAAGGGCTTCATGTAACACCTGGCTTCCACATAACTCTAATTGCATATGTCGCCCCCTTAAGTATAAGAACCTAAATGCAGCGCCATGTTGTGTCGAAAAATAGTACTGCCTCGCTATTTTTCACCTTGTTAATCTTCATTCACCTAGATTTTTTTTACGTGTGAAACCTGGGATTTTCCACTGAAAAAAAGTAACATCTGGATATTTGACCTTGCTACATTCTAACAGTACATCAGATAAGACCCTTTCATATTACACAACTATGCAATAATTGCCACTGTCATCCCCCTAAACAGTTGGAAGTCTCCATCTACAAGCATCTTCACAAGTCCAGGTAAATCCTAAATCCTCGCATACCTGGACATTTTTGGTGATTCAGTTTTCGGATGCGTTCTGGCAAGGCTATGGTGCAAGACCTCCCATTGAAAAGTTAATATCCTGGACAAAATACTGACAATACTACGGAGCCGTGGAAGGGACATGAGTTTTATTTATATTTTCACCCTTAAGAAAACAATTTTTCCCCTTTTTCTTTCAAAACTTGTGAAAAAGAAATTTTATTTATTTTTTTCGGCTTAGAAAAGAGAATAATTTTCCTTTCAGTGAAAAAGGAATTTTATTTATATTTTCGGTCTTCGAAAAAAAAAATCGTTTTTAATTTACGTCAGTGAAGAGGGATTTTTTCTTTATTTTTCTGGCCGTCAAAATAAGTTTTTCTTTTGCATCAACTGAATTATCTCGGGCCCAATGAGAAAAAGCAGCATAGTGGGCTATGGTACGAGAATCGCAGGCTCGCATTGGTCAATTATCTTGGACCCCGAGATAATATCTAGGGCCCCGAGATAATCAGCCAATGAAAACTTTCCTTAGTATCGTTTCCTTATAGAATTATCATCCATTTGCGGCGCCATGGATTTATCCAACAGGGAATCGTTGATTCGTTTGTATTTTGACTGTGGATTGATGTACAAAGACATAGTTGATTTAATGGCAGTTCAACGCGAAATGGCGGTCGGGTGAATAGGGGAGAATAAAAGTGGTTTTCATTGGCTGATTATCTTGGGGCCCTAGATATTATCTCGGGGTCCAAGATAATTGACCAATGAGAGCCTACCATTTTCGTACCATAGCCCACTATGCTGCTTTCTCATTGGACAATTATCTAAGGGCCCGAGATAACTCAGTTGATGCGAAAGAAGAAAAACTTTTATTTTGCTGCTAGAAAAATAAATAAAATTCCTTTTTCACTGACGTAAATAAAAGGCAATTTTTTTTTTCGAAGACCGAAAATATAAAAAAAAATTCCTTTGCACTGATGAAGAAAAAGGAAAATTATTTTTATTTTCGAAGACCAAAAATATAAATAAAATTCCTTTTTCACTGAAAGGAAAATTATTCTCTTTTCCAAATCCGAAAAAATAAATAAAATCTTTTTCACAAGTTTTGAGAGAAAAGGGGAAATATTCTGTTTTCCTGAGAGTGAAAATATAAATAAAACGCATGTCCCTTCCACGGCTCCGTACAATACAACTTGCAGCAGATTCTTTGTCAATTGTATTTCGTGAGTCTTGCAACAAATCGTTGCCGGAGTTCTGGAGTCCATCTCTTACACTTCGTCCCACTCACTAGCTTTGAATTAACCTGTATCCCAAGTCTTTTGCTTTGAATGAAGTAGATTTCAGCTTGACATCATAGCAGTTCGGCCCGCGATGAATTGCAAATCGGTCACATCTGCCTCGCAGCCGATTGGTCTAGACAACTAGCTTAGCGCGTTCACTGATTGGGTTGATTTAGATGAAATTCTTGATCTATTTATATCCTGAACTCGTATTGGTAACAAACCAAGCCAGTGTATCGATCCAAATGGATCGATCGATACATTGGC
>JAVTVY010043409.1:0-21219 GCA_036873755.1 Hanleya hanleyi | reverse complement strand
TCTGTGGAGGACCGCTTCTGAACTCGTTCAGGATCTGGCGTCGTCCCTCGTTGTCGTCGCCATCTGCAAACATGGACCGGACCACTGCTCGGTAACCCGTGAATGAATTCACCGCGGTGGCATGCTGTAAAATGCGAGTCGCACAGGGCTGGATCTCCGTCATGGCTCTGCAACCGTAGAAATGAAGGTGTGTGATCCCGAGAGACGTGTTTTATAGACCATGTTACACATGCGCGCCTAGACGTCGGGTGTAGTCCGTGATACGTACTATTCTGATGGGTTAGTCCAAAATAGAGAGCAACAACAACAAGACAGATTACAGATCAATTCTTTTATTATGCGTGAACATCATAGAAATGCATGTTCTGACCTGTCTGTGGGGTTTTTCCGCAATGGCGGTCACCTTCCGGCATTAGCCGCCATTAGCCGCCATTTCCCCACAATGGCGGCCACCTTCCGCCATTATCCGCCATTTTCCAACAATGGCGGTCAGACAAGTCTGGACATGTCCAAACGTCACGCTCCATTCACCCAAACCGGAAGTGACGTCATTTTTACATCCGGGCACTTCGCGTCTGCGCCTGCATTGAGGTATGCATGAGGGTCTTCATGCGCGCGCGCGCAATGCCGCTCAGTCGTACACCAGTACACCAGTCTCGATCCTCGACTTGGGGTAGAGTGTGCTAAAAATAGATTACCAGCTAGCGTGCTATAAAAGGGAAGCGGCCTGGCCGTTTCATCAGACACTCTGTCAACCACCAAGATGTTCACTTGCACAACTTGCCAGAAGCAGTTTACTCGCCCAGAAGATTTGCGACGCCACGAGGCCTCCACCCACAACGGTACACTATATACTTGTATAACCTGCGCACGGTTATTTAATCGGGAAGATGCTTTACTGCGCCACGAACGCTCACTCCACGAGGGCGCGAAGGAACAATGTAATGAATGTGGTCAACTCTTTAAACGACGCAGTCAGTTAAGACGGCATCAGCGTTTGATTCATGGTCCGTCTCTACGGTTTGGGCGACAACTTCCTACTGAAGAGGAGCCGCGGAAGGTGAGACCCAGTGAAGATAAGCCCGGGGAGACGGACGCCATTGGTGATGCGATCACGGAGAGCCCGCCTATACCCACAGTTCAGAAGAGCCTAGATATCCAGCCAGTCCCTAGCATTGCTGTTGCCAGTCATACGCCTGACGACATCGGACATTTTCTGGAAGATGCAGTGGATATTCCCAGCGATCTGTTACAGGACGCCCATCCAGTGAATGACATCGATCGGCGCCAATGGCCCATGATACGGCACATTTTCCACCGTGATCGCCCCATTCCAGATATCTACAATTTCCCACTGACCCACCTCACCCGTCTACGCAGCTACGTGGAAGCCATCTTCAAAGATCAAACTACGGCCTTCAAATTGAATGTTGCTTTCGGGTACATCTTACGTCACAAAAAGACGGACCAGTTACGGTATTATTATGCCAGTAATAACAGCCATGTGTTTGACCAACCGCTCACCATCATTAACCGGAGGTCACTAGAGACGATGCTGGAGATACTGGACACCGTGGAACCCTTGAGATGGGCACATCGTCAACGCCCCAACATACAATGGGTCGTAGAGAAGGTCACCAATGCCACGTTCTTCCTTACCAAGCTGACCGACCACCGCCATCGGTTGAATGCGTCACCCGCGCACTGATGAATACCATAAGATGCCGCACATAGTCTCTATGTCTACATGCTGATCGTTGACTTGAGCTCAGTAAACACTTGTACATAATGTGACGGTGCGTTAAATAATAAAACATGGTGTTTGATATTTCAATTTGTTTTGCTGTGAACATACTAAACATACCCAAGGCGGCTCCCCCAGCCTGGGTATGATGTAACATTGGGGATAATAAACTGTATGAACATTGCTGAACTTGTTGTTATTCACATCACCCCATTGACTTGATAGGCAGATCCCAATAAGCCCGGGGACCGATATTAGCCCTTTTGGCTAGAGGTGATAGGGGTTTTCCCCTAGTTTAGAACTGATTGTGCTAAAAATAGATCAACAGCTAGCTTGCTATAAAAAGGAAACGGCCTGGCCGTTTCATCAGACACTCTGTCAACCACCAAGATGTTCACTTGTACTACGTGCTCGAAATCATTCACTCGCCGGCACGACTTGCGCCGCCATGAGGCTACCAAGCACGATGGAACCGCCCGGTATAGCTGTACGATATGTAGGCCTACACTGTCGTTTCAGCGCCCAGATCATTTACAGCGCCATGAACGTTCAATTCATGGGCCATCCAAGCGTCGATGCGAAGAATGTGGTCAACTCTTCAAATGACCCAGTCAGTTAAAACGGCATGAGCGTTTGATTCATGGTGCATCACCACGGCATGAGGGACAACTTTCCACTAAAGAGGTACCCAGGAGGGACAGATCCACTGAAGATGAACCCGGGGAGGAGAATGCCACTGGTGATGCGATCACGGAGAGCCCGCCTATACCCACAGCTCAGAAGAGCCTAGATATCCAGCCGGTCCCTAGCATCACTGTTTCCAGTCATACACCTGACAACAACGAACATTTTCTGGAAGATGCGGTGGATGTTTCCAGCGATCTCTTACCCGAAGATCATCCAGTGAGTGAGATGTATCGACGCCATTGGTCCATGATCCGACACTGCTTCCACCGTCATCGCTCTATATTGGACTTGTACAATTTCCGACTGACCGACCTCGCCCGTCTACGCAGCTACGTGGAAGCCATCTTCAATGACCAACCTACATCCTTCACATTAAATGTAGCATTTGGGTACATCTTATGCCATAAGATGACGCGTGAATTGTGCTATTTCTATTCCAGTGCCATCAACCCAGTGTACGACCATCCTTTCACAATCACCAATCGGGCGTCGCTAGAGACGATGCTGACCCAACTGGACACTGTGGATCCCTTAGAATGGGCCTATGAACAGCGTCCCAACACCAAGTGGATAGTGGAGAGGGTCACCAATGTTACGTTCTTCGTGGTTAAACTGACCCACCACCCCCATCGGATGAAAGTATTCACCCATGCACTGATAGATACTCAGAATGCGCAAACAACTATCTGAGGATATGTTTCCTCAACGGTATCCTGGCCTGTCCGATGACGATTAGAACAAACGGTTCAGAGCGAACATGGCCGAAGATGGAACTTTCTGAAATGGCGACTTCTGATTGGACAAGAGTAGCCGAGAATACATCTAACGGACAGGAACGAATATGACAGATGCAAATGGTGGCCTCTGATTGGACAAGAATATTCTTGAATTGTAAATATACCCAACGCGGCTCCCCCAACGTGGGTATGATGTAACATTGGGGAGAATAAACTATATGAAAACAAACTTCTTGTTGTTGTTGTTCTCTTATGTGTGATCATTGTTGTTGTTGCTGTTGTTGTTCTCTGTCCGGTCTATATCATGGTGTTATGTTAGAGTGTTAAGGTGTAACGACGGGCGTCGACTGGCGTCACTGCATTTCGAAGAATTCCATGGAATATCAGAGCTTCTGAGCTATTTCACCTGGGCGTTGAAGCATTAAGAATGGCGTTGGTGGGCGTTGCTACAAGATGACACCTCACACGACGCATTCGCACCGCGGATGGTCCATCTCTACATCAAATACCATCCTTCACTGCCCCAAAATGCTCACTTTCGCTACTACTCGTACTGATGACGTCACCAATGACGTCACAGATGCTGTGGATATCCCTCAACTCGGAATGTACACCCCGAGAGCTACAACATGACACCTCTCAGGACGCATTCGGACCAAGGATGGTTCCTCTCTACTCCGAATACCTTCCTTCACTGCCCCAAAATGTCCACTTTCGCTACTACTCCTACTGATGACGTCAACAATGACGTCACAGATGCTTCGGACATGCCTCAACTCGGAATGTACACCTCGAGAGCTACAAAATGACACCTCACACGACGCATTCGGACTAAGGATAGTCCCTATCTACACCAAACTCACCCCCACGCACCCACAAAATGTCCACTTTCGCTACTACTCGTACCGATGACGTCATCAATGACGTCACAGATGACGCGGACATCCCTCAAAACGGAATGTACACCCCGAGAACTACAAGATGACACCTTGCAGGACGCATTCGAACCGTGAATAGCCCATCTCGACCCCAAATACCTTCATGTACTGCCCGAAAATGTCCACTTTCGCTACTACTCGTACCGATGACGTCACAGATGACGTCACAGCTGACGCGGACATCCCTCAAATCGGAATGAACACCCCGAGAGCAACAAAATGACACCTCACACGATGCATTCGGACCAAGGATGGTCCCTCTCTACCCAACACCTTCATGTACTGCCCCAAAATGGCCACTTTACTTACTACAACCAACTGCGCATGCGCAGATTGACGCGACTTGCATTCAAAAACACGCCATTCTGACTCTACCCCACACAAGCTTCACTTTGACACCCTCCACGACTCATTCGAACCAAGGATGGTGCCTCTCTACCCCAAACACACCGCTACATAGCACCCAAAATGTCCCCTTTCGCTACTACTCGTACTGATGACGTCACTGATGATGTCACAGATGACGCGGACATCCCTTAAATCGGAATGTACACCCCGAGAACTACAAGATGACACCTTCCAGGACGCATTCGAACCGTGAATAGCCCATCTCGACCCCAAATACCTTCATGTACTGCCCGAAAATGGCCACTTTCGCTACTACTCGTACCGATGACGTCACCGATGACGTCACAGATGACGCGAACATCCCTCAAATCGGAATGTACACCCCGAGAACTACCAGATGACACCTTCCAGGACGCATTCGAACCGTGAATAGCCCATCTCGACCCAAATACCTTCCTTCACTGCCCCAAAATGGCCACTTTACTTACTACAACCAACTGCGCATGCGCAGATTAACGCGACATGCATTCAAAAACACACCATTCTGACTCTACCCCACACAAGCTTCACTTTGACACCTCACACGACCCATTCGAACCGTGATTAGCTCATCTCTAACCCAAACACACCCCTACATAGCACCCAAAATGCCTGTTTTCTATACTACGGCCAGACTGCGCATGCGTAGACTATTGAACACGGACGAACCATTAGTGTAGTCAAGTGCTCCTCCACGAGAGCTTCAAAATAAGACCTCACTCGACCCCATTGGACCATTAGGGACTCACCTAGACTCCAACATGTCCACCCCGTATGGGCCTATACACCCATAGCCATGCAGTATAGGCCTATGGGCCTACCCAGGCCTCGGTGACTTTTTTCAAAAATTTCACCGATTCGCACGCAACACTTCCTATCATGTTCTAAATGACGAGACGAGTAAAACGAGACCCCACAACCCTACCGCAAATGTATAGAAGTACGTTTCCCAGGGGACAAACATTGATCCTATACCCTCAGTATGGGACTATATGGGGTTCGGTGACTTTTTTCAAAAATTTCACCGATTCGCACGGGGACACTTCCTATCATGTTCTAAATGACGAGACGAGTAAAACGAGACCTCACAACCCTACCGCAAATGTATAGAAGTACGTTTCCCAGGATGGTCCTATACCTCCCATACCCCATATAGGCATTTTGCCGTAATTTAGGATAAAGTCCGTATTCCGTATTTTTTCAGGAAAATTTTTACATACACCCACCCTGGAACTAGGGGAAGATAACTCTGTTGATAGACAAGCCCCGTTAAGCCCGGCGACCTATATACCCCTCATACCCCATATAGGCATTTTCCCAGGTTTTTCGATAAAGTCCGTGTTCCGTATTTTTCTTTTCAGGAAAAATTTTACATGCACCCACCCAGCCATCAAATACCCCTTCATGAATGCTTCAATTTGATACCTCACTCCACCCCATCGGGCCACTAGGGGCTCTCCTAGCTCCAAAAAGGTTATTTTCATACCCTTCGGCCACCGCGCATGCGCAGAATCACCCTAATTCAACCCCACACCCAGTCCATTAGATGCCTCTTCACGTAAGCTTCAATTTGATACCTCACTCGACCCCATTGGACCATTAGGGGCGCTGCTAGCTCCAAAAAGGCTATTTTCATACCCTTCGACCACCGCGCATGCGCACAATCACCCTAATTCAACCCCACACCCAGTCCATCAGATGCCCCTTCACGAATGCTTCACTTTGATACCTCACTCGACCCCATTGAACCATTAGGGGCTCCCCTAGCTCCAAAACGTCTATTTCCATACCCTTGGGTCACCGCGCATGCGCAGAATGCCGATATTTCAACCCCACGCCCAGTCCATCAGATGCCCCTTCACGAATGCTTCACTTTGATACCTCATACGACTCCATTGGCCCATTAGGGACTCCCCTAGCTCCAAAACCGCTATTTCCATACTCTTGGGCCACCGCGCATGCGCAGAATGCCGATATTTCAACCCCACACCCAGCCCATCAGATGCCCCTTCACGAATGCTTCACATCGATACCTCACTCGACCCCATTGGTCCATTAGGGGCTTCCCTAGCTCCAAAACGTCTATTTCCATACCCTTGGGCCTCCGCGCATGCGCAGAAGGCCGATATTTCAACCCCACACCCAAGCCCATTAGATGCCCCTTCATGAATGCTTCACTTTGATACCTCACTCGACCCCATCGGTCCACTAGGGGCTCCCCTAGCTACAAAAAGGCTATTTTCATACCCTTCGGCCACCGCGCATGCGCAGAAGGCCGATATGTCAACCCCACACCCAGTCCATTAGATGCCCCTTCATGAATGCTTCACTTTGATACCTAACTCGACCCCATCGGTACACTAGGGGCTCCCCTAGCTTCAAAAAGGCTATTTTCATACCCTTCGGCCGCCGCGCATGCGCAGAATGACGATATTTCAACCCCACACCCAGCCCATTAGATGCTCCTTCACCTAACCTTCACTTTGATACCTCACTCGACCCCATCGGACCATTTTATCTAGGGACTACTTTTTCTCCGCGGAAGCTTTTTCCCGAGACCGAATCACCGCCAAAACCACGGCCAAACCGCATCACCGCGCATGAATACATTTTTTTTTTTTTTTTTTTTTGCCGGAACTTTTTTTTTGCCCGAACATGCCCGAACATGCCCGAACATGATCATTGGCGGCCATCTTTTCCCACCTCCCACATCTTGGCGGCCATCTTTTCCCACCTCCCACATCTTCCACTGGCGGCCATCTTTTCCCACCTCCCACACATCACGCATGCGCACACCACCCCAATACCGCCACAAAACCGCCACATTTTTTGTGCTGTGACGTCACAAACAGGTTCTGCGCATGCGCAGTGAGGCGCTATTTGTTCAATTCGGGTACTGTATACTACTGTTACATTATTGATTGTTCGCCTCATGTAGGTGCTTTTTTTTTCATTCATGTAGGTGCTAATTAGCAAATAAACATCTATTCTATTCTATCGTATATGGATCAAAATATTTATTTATTTATGACTACGTAATAGTTCTTAACGTATAGGATGTATACTACCGGTACCGTAGCTATTGTTTTATCATGCCGAATTATAGAAAATAATGAATAATAATAGAGAAATGCCCCAAATTTGCTTTTGTCAATATTTCAATTTTGTTAAACATTTGTACGAACTCATAGTACAAAAATATATAGGGGGGGGGGAGGGGGGAATGCATGTCTAAATATGAGGAATCTGACTTTCTAAAATTTCGTTTTATAAGTTGTTCGAGTTCTTGGTAAAATTTTGCTGTTTGACTTCAAAGCTATTCATGAATTGACCCCTCAGAAGTGTACGGATCTAAACACAATAAAATCTGCAATAAACTATAGCTTGATGAATGTGTTTGTTTTATGAACTTTGCTTGCATCTTGGTTGTCCGTACCTATTAATTTAATGTCTAGATCTAGGCCATAATCTGAAGTGAATGGATGATATCTGACGGTTCAGACAATGGCAGTGTCACCGTTTACTTGGAAATGATTTCTTGCCTGTTATAATTAAAATCCCCTATTGATAATCAGCTTGTTGTGACCCCCTCCTCCCTTTTCTTTGCGAACTTTGGATGACCCAATTTATCACCCGGACGTCAGCGACAGAACTTGAATGGCTTGATTTTGCTACGGCGTAAGGTCACAATTCCGTGGCAAATGTTTATTTTTTAAATGAACAACCGATTATCTCTTTACGAAACATCAGATCTTCAAAGCCTAATAAATAAGCTTGTTATAGATGGACACGTTATACAGCTTTTTCTTGCCGTAGAACTAAATTTTATGAAATTTCTGCACTGATGTGAAGTGCCATTTTCGCGAAAAAGAGGTCTGACCGCACTCTGCAAACATTTGCGTGCGGGAAGTGCAGACGACACTCGGGTGTTTTCGCCAAATATTCTATCAGTCGGAAGGGAATCGGAAGGGAATTCATCCTTGAATTTATTAGCATACTATCCTTTTTTTGTTTCAAATCTATAGCAAATATTTTTAGATTAAATTTCGATACTGTTCTAATTTTAGCTATTACCCACACTGCCTCAAATCCAATATGGCAGCCCCCGCAAAATACGCCCACGCAAACGATGAAATCTGAACATGATAGACTACGGTGATTGTCTGTCTTTACATGGATTTACACTGGGTTTGTGATTTAAGTTCTGTATCTGTATTTTGTCTCACGTAATGCACGTATGTTACCTATTTAACGAACTCCGTTAGGGACCGCTTCGCGGTCCCGAACTTCGTTCGTTATTACTAGGGTCCAATGGCGGCCATCTTGGAAAATAGCCGCCATCTTGGATTTCAGTTGACTAACAATATTTCATGGAAATGCGTCCTACTTAGAATATCCATGCCAAGTTTCGTGCTTGTTTCGTCATTTAAACACTTACATTCAAGAATCTATGTTATCCGTATTACAAAGTGTTTCATTTGTGGCGAAAATGGCAAATCTAACACGACCTGTTTAGACCTCGTTTCCATGGCAACGGCACCACATTTTGACAGTACTGCAGGTAGATTTGAAAAGCAGAGACCATCAGCTTTAAAATGATGTATAATCCATGTGTGTGTAGGATGGGTGCATTAAACTCGAAAAATAAGGCCCTTTTCTAGGATCGGCCGCTCGCCTATATGTTGTAATCTTCTATATTTAACAAGCGATCTTGGCACTTATTGAAAGAAATCGACATTGTGAAGGACTCCAGTTTTTTGTGACTAATATTATTTTATAACACATGCGGTGCCCTGACCGCTCGCCTAATATATAAGGGCAGTGGGAAGAGGTGCCGACATACTGACAGAGCCACATGACTTCACAGTATAGTCTTCGGGTTAACCTATCCTAAGGCACATACCAATAATCTTACGATTCGTGATATGTGTTGTATCTCAGGTACGCTTTTATTTTGTACATGCATGTGGCAACTTGGATGATATGACCACACATTAAATACATAAGCGGTATTAGATAACCTACCAACCTAATAGAAGATGGAAGGTATCAAGTGTAAATAGGCTGAAAATCAAGTGAAAATTTGAGCTTTTCTGTCAGACAGTTCATTTTAAGCTGTTGGTTACAGCTGAGTGTAGCTCCGGTGGGACTCTTCTCTATACTGCGTGAGGGCAAAGCTCCGGTGCCAAGCCATTAGATGTTCGGAAAATGCTGGAAAGGCTGAATATTTCCAGAAGCCGTTAGTTACAAACAATAAAATAATTCAATTATATATGATCTTACCTTTTGTAAGCTCTTGTTTATCAGAAACTGTCCACTTTTAGCTTCACGGACAACCGAAAATCAGTGATCACTTCCGTTTTGAACTATACTCTTAACGGCTCTGCGTGAAGATTAACATGGGCCACAAACAGCCTGTTTCTGTGGCAGCGTTCTGGATATTAATCTTCCGTAAAGCTATAACTGGACAGTTTCTGATCAACAAGACCTGAATATAAAAGTAAAATCATACAGAATAATTAATTTATTTGTTTGTTGCTTGGCACCGGGGCCTTGACCTTACGCAGTAAAGAGAAATGCCCCACTGCAGCTATTTTGAGGGATACTCAATTGATATCAATGCTCATTTTTCTTTAAAGGCACATTTTGTGGGATATATGGGGTACATTCCGGTAAACGAAATGTAACGAAGCCCTTTAAAGATCAGAGTAATACTAAGCATATTCATGCCAGATATCAATATGTGAAAATATTTCCTCGTTCATTTTAGGATGGAGAGAAATGGGATTTAGCGAATGCTGCCCATGCAATGAGGCATGTCCAGAGTTTGTCCGTTGTTATCTCCCTAGTATAATCCGTGGCGTGTCCTCCTCCTCCTCCTCCTCCGCTTTACTCACTGCACAGCGAGTCGCATAGGTGTAGCGCGGGATAGGGTGGGGCGAGAGACCTGGGGTTTCCGCTACCTGAGATTCCATGGGCCAGGCTTGCACCCTACAGTAGAATTGGTCGACTGCGCATGCGCGATGAGTAGTATAGAAAGGGCACGCGATCTCCCTATCCCTATAGGTGTGGCGCGGGATAGGGTGGGGCGAGAGACCTGGGGTTTTCGCTACCTGAGTTTCCATGGGCCAGGCTTGCACTCTGCAGTAGAATGGGTCAACTGGGCATGCGCGATGAGTAGTGCGCGATGAGTAGTATAGAAAGGGCACGCGATCTCCCTATCCCTATAAACTAACCCATGGGGGTGAATGAACCCATGGGGGTGAACGAGCCATGGGGGTGAATGAGCACTCGTTGTGTCGGTTTATTTCCTTTCAGCAGATCAAATATTTGGTTAAAATTTCGCGCACATATCGTTTGGAATCATCGACTGAGTTGGCTGGAAAATTGACTTTTCTCTCAACTAGAGTGTTCAGCCATTTGATTCATAGCTGTCTTCGAAGGATCCCTTACTCGATATCCATATGCAGGATCAATCAAAATACATTAGCCGTTTCGAATGACTCCAGAATCTGTTTTATGATTTAGATAATAAAAGTTGCCAGTTTTGCCTGGTGAACACTTTGCTGTTAGTGATGTGAGTGTTTATTTACCAGAGCGTGTCTACTTTGATAATAGGCCAACACATATGCATGTCAGGATGCATCTAATTTTATTTCATTTTCATTATGCGTATCTTAAGTAAACTAGATATCATCTTAGTTTATTACGAGACATTTATTTTTTAGGCTTTGTACCTCGCAGTGAATAATTGTTGTTTTGACATCGTTAAAAAGTACAGAAATTTGACATGCTCATATTCAACGATAGGGGCCAAGTTACGTGCGATGCGCCTTGCTGAAGCGGACCAGTGGTAAAAGATAGAAATTTTAACCAGAAATCTGTCAGGATTCAAATTTCAGCCCGTGCACATGTTTGGCTGTAACTCTCGCGCCTTGCACGCTCGGTAGATGGTATAGGGCTCGGACCACTAAAACATTTACATTGGCGGCAATGTTAACGTAATTGCATCTCGTCAATTCCCTAATTAAGTCTATACTCCCATATTTCGGCAAGAAGTACTTTAATTCAAGTGCTATACCTGACAAACTTCTTGACCGGGGTCTCCCATCGAAATTTTGAGTTATGCCCGCTCGTACAAATGACGTCATAATTTTGGCTTTTTTATCTGCTTTCAGAAAGTGGTGCACAGGCACCCAAATAGTTCCTCTTATTTGGGTTACAACATCTTATTAGGCATTGGGTTAAAATCAAACTCACAGCGAAACCAAACACATATCATACTCCAATCACCTACAACTGGCCTTCAATTATTCGTCGCAACAGAGACTGGAAAAAATATTGAAAACAATTCACTTCTCTGGCAGAGGTTGCCTGGAGGGGGGGGGGGGGTTAACCGATCGGGGCTATTTTTTTTAGTGGTCTGAGCCCTTTTTATTTCGTAGCACGCATCCCCGATGCGTTTTCCATATCTGATCCGATTATAGTGCATGACTTCAGTCGGTCAACCCGCGTCAGCAGTATTTCAATAATGAGAGGGTCAGAACTATTGCCGCGTGCATAAACATGTGATAAATGATGCATGTTAATTTAGAATGTCAACTTATCACTGAGGTGTATCTATTTTTGAGAGGTACAAATCTGTTTTTACCCTCATCTATGACAACACTCTATACCAAAGTTATCTATAAAATGTTGGCAAATGAACAATGCAGTGTTATAAAACAAATCCCGTGAATACATGCAACGTACCTATAAAATAACGCTTACCATATTTTTGTTCAGTCGTGAATTAGCTTTTCTTGCTAATTAGATTTGATATACCGTTGCGTCTTAATGAAGGAATCAAGTCAGATTAGCTCCAACTTACGATGCGCTCAAGTGCAAAGGATATGGTACGACAAGGCGGCATTTTGGCCTATATGTGGTGCGGTTAAAATAAAATAAAAATATCCTTAAAGTAATTGTTTTTTCAACGTAACAGCAAGTGAAAATATATATACACAATATGTGAAAGTTCTAGCTCGATTGCATCATGATTATAGTTATGACATGAAAATGAAACCCACAGCATGTGCTATTTCGTGAAAAAAGGGTCTAAGTCGAGTGAGATAAATATATATTTAGACACAAAAGACCGCATAGACCAAAACAATTTCCAAGCTGTGGAGATATGCCACCCCACATCACCAGGTTAAAAGACGTTTTTTGGTCGAAGAGTTCCTTCGTGTCTAAATGTGTGCTTGAATGACTCGATTTAGACCCTTTTCTCACGAAATAGCATATATTGCGGATTTCATTTTCGTGTCATATTAACTATAATCATAACGCAATCGTACACATATATGTAAGAAACACGGTCAATGATCAAGAGAGATATATTATTATAACAGTGTAGATTTAGGATCTCCCAGCTGATAGTTAGTTTAACTACAATCATCTGAATAATTAAATATCTGAAGTAATATTCATATAGAGAGCCGCGAATGAGACAGCTGTCCAAGTGAGACGAATTATCATATCAATCTACACCGATATTGTAATAGATATATGGAGATTTGCGGGGCTGAGGACATCCGATTCAACTTCATTTCCTTCAGATTGTTTCTTGCCTTATCAGGTCCCCCCGTTCACTACGTGGTGACTGGGGACTTGTAATGGGTGTATCGGTCTGTCCGTTCGTGCATGGGTTTCGTTTGCAGGCATCGATTTTCCATTAAATTTTACATGTAGATGACTTGAGGTAAGATGGCAACATTAAACTGATTATTCTAATATTTCACGCTTAGAATTTTACATGTAGATGACTTGAGGTAAGATGGCAACATTAAACTGATTATTCTAATATTTCACGCTTAGACACTTGAAAATCGTGTTGATCCAATGAATAGCTTAGCATAATACGTCGACAGTCTCAAATGTTCCACAAAGTTCTATAATTTTATAAGAAACAATATGATAGGAATCAATATCTTAATATACAATATAATTTGGGGTATTAATTAAAGAAAGACAGACATGGCATAATTAAAGATGGGTTTATTGCGTCCTGAATTAACAGGTAATACACAATGCCACAACCTGGAGTTGCCTAATATATATCCTCCTGTGCTGTACATGTAGGTTCCACATTTCTCATGAAGAAGATAAAATAAATTGTTGGAAGAAGGTGTCAGGTTTACATGCAAAAAAAAAACGTTCTTGCTGTCACGTTTGTGAAGCGAAATTACTATTTCTCCAAATCAACAAAGAAAGCATACACAGAAAATAGCAACGTTTTATACTGAAAATCCCCACAGTCAAAAACGACGTAAAACCGCGTCGATAAACGTTTGAAAATGGCGTTTGGTTGTTTTTATATATTCTGGGTATAATTTAACAGGGAATTCCCTTTATATTTAAAGTATGACACCTCCAACCAAAATAGAATCCATTGTTCTCAGTATTACCTTGTTCACCGTGATAATATATCGAAATATAATTTTGGTTGAGGGTGTCATATTTTTATGATATTTAAATAATATTTTTTCCCTGTTCACTTTGACGATGATGTTATCCCCTACACGCTACAGGAATGAAATCTGATGACGTTTCATCTCACTTCTATCCAATGATGCAATGTACATCGATGACAATTACATGACAGGTGGGGATCGTAATACTAGTCGGTTACCCTGTCTCCCCCCTCATGTTACACGACATCAATTTAATTGTCAACGCGAGGTCCTCGGGCTGGGACAGCCGTTAGAACAAGCTTCAATTTGGTGTGTCGGGTTGCATATAGGACTTGTACCTTGCGTTGGCAATTAAATTAGTGTCGTGTTACATAAGCGATGCTAGATCTCAGGATAATGGGTGACCTGTCATACAGATGATGAATGCACAAATCAATACATGATTAAAAAGAGGGATAATACGTCATCAGGATGTAAGTCTATTGTGCCACCTGCATTGATGTCATGTTGTAATCGGCCTTACACGAGTGATCTGTTCCTGGTGAGCGCATGACCCAATCAACTCTGTACAATAATAGTACTGAGGAAGACTGGCCTTGCTTGAATACGTCATTCGAATAGCACAAATCGAGGGAAGCTGTCAAGAGGGGGTAAACCTGAAACCTTGTCAACAGGCGACTTCTGACCTTGGCAACGAACCTGGCGTTGGATTGAGTTTAGGGCAACACCAGCTAGTGGCAAATTTGCAAGTTAGCTTCCGGATAAACATGTATAGCATGCGCTGATTCCTCTGCGCCAACCCAGTTATATTTCAAATGTTGAAGAAATTTTCCTGGGCATCCTGCATAATGCAGGTCTGTATACTCCGTACCAGCTTTGTCAGACGAACCATGACTAGAGATGATGCGATTACTGAGAACGGCTAGTCGTGTGCCACCACTTTGCTTGCAGTTGTTTCAAATTTATATGTCGATATCCGAGGAGTACACTTTTGTCTTGACTTCACGCCGTTGCAACTGAAATATCAAGCGTAGTGTCCTCCATCGAGATGTTCTTCATTTATCGCCTACCGATAAGCTGCGATAAGCGGCCGATATAGGCCTACATGATACCGGTTATGCAAAATCACCTAGCTGATTGGACAGGCTCAGTATTACTCGAAATTTCAGGTAGGCTCAATTTCAGACTAGGCATTGTTATGTCGACCGCTGATTGACTGAATTGATCACTGGCATATTCGCTCCGTACTGAAAATAGACACCAAACCGGGCGGGTCTTTAAAGATGGCATCATTGAAATGCACCTCTCTCTTGAAATTAACTAGAATATTTTCTTAATCGTTTTAATTTTTGACACAGAACTTCATCTGTGGACGACGGCAGACGACTGAATGTCAGATATACTGACTTCATATATTTGCATATGAGCATAGAGTTTTTGGTACCGTGATATAGCCGAATTTCACATGTAATCGTATACTTGAAATAAATTTGCATTCGTATACTCAAAATAAATTTGCATTCTATACTTGTTTATTTCAAGTTATGCCTGGAAATTGGATGCATTGGACCAATATAGTTTACGAAATTGCGTGTTTAGCTTACATGAATATTGATCATGTAAAGATAAATATTAATATTGAAGTATCATAAATATAACTAACATATCTGAGTAATCGTGAAATAAGCGTGGTCAGGCTTCACTAGAATAACCTGATATCAGTATTCTTCACGTATACGATTACATATCTCGGGGCTATAAATACGTTTTTATGGACATTCTCGTATAATTGCGTCGATCCCCTCTCGCATAGATGTCTTTATTAATTTACTGCAGGGGGTGACTCGGTCGTAAAAGCTTAGAAAAGCGGCTTTTTTATAATGGTAATGTTATCCCATTAAGTTAGAGTATGTAATTGTATACCCCCAGGTGATGCCAGAGAGTTTGGTGTATAAAGTAATGTATAACAAGTTCTCAGCACTAGTAAGATTGCATCTCGTTCTTGTGGAGATCACAATAGAAGGGAAATGACATCAGAAGAGTTCGTCAGATTGTACCAAATGTTAGAACATCATGGACGCATTGTAACGGAACATCGGGGAGCATGTGCTAACTTCGTGTAATGAGTTATCTATGATGTTGACGCCGCTTTCGACAGGATGGAAACAGTTTTCGACTGCTGGAAATTGTGAAACGGTAACTTAGACGATATTCAAGGTAAAACTAGTCGTATATCGCAATGACCAGGAAAACTACATGTCTGATGCCTTGTCGAAATCTTTGAAGAATGTTGCACTCGGACTAGATTCAAATTATGACGGGTTTAACCTTCTCACAGCGCACATAGCCGACACTGTTTCGACCTGATTCTACTAAGATGGGCCGCCGTAATGTTATAGAATGCGCAATCGCCGGCATTATGTATTTGTTTTGTATTTCCGGTTCCGGTGCCATCGTGTGTAACCCAGGTTATAACTGCAGACTTCCGGATGCACCGGTCAAACCTTTCAAAACGGTTGATGTTCCACAGATGGTGCTACTCACTTTTGACGGAAGTCTTCAGTCTTACATCAGTCAAAGGCTCTTCAACGCAAACAGGAGGAACCCGGACGGATGCCCAATATCAATGACTATCTTCATAGACCACAATAAAGTGAATGTTGGCCTCGTCACCGCAGAGGTTCAGCGATCAATGGATGTGTCCATACTGGGTAATATCAGAAACAGAAACCGCACGAGAAAAGATCTCTACAACGAAATAGATAGCATACAGAATGCAGTAACGTCCAGTATGATCAACCCAAGTCGTTTTCCCGGCTGGAGAGGTACTGATCCAACATTGGCCGGGAATCGTTTGTTCAACGCTTTGGAATATAAGAGCTTTCTCTATGATTCCACGTTACACGTGGCTCGACCACAGGACGCCTCTACGTTCCAGTGGCCTTTCACGTTATCTAATCAGTGGAGTTTACCGCCGTGTGACGCCCGAGGACGGAACTGTGACGAGGGCGATTTCCCGAACCTCTGGGAATTTCCGGTGACGTCATTGGTCAGTGGAAATAGTACATGTTTCGAGGTGAGCCAATGTAGACAATGGTGGACGCCTGATGACGTCAGAGATCTGCTGCTGGAAAATTTCAGACAGGTCTATGGCGGCAATAGGGCGCCATTCATGGTGAAAATCCGTTCGAACTGGCTCAGATCGAACTCCAAAATTGTTGACGGCTTGGAGGCATTCTTGGAGCAAATGAACTCTTTGTCAGATGTTTACGTGGTTAGTATAGAGAAGGCCGTAAGGTGGCTGGAATACCCCACCCCAGTCAATCAACTGTCTCGTTTCGTGCCTTGGGAGTGCCCTTTGCGGGCGCCATCTTTAAGAAATTCTTTTGTGCATCATGATCCCAAGCCAGATCCTTATGTTCCCCCAGTTGCATCGCAAGTGTCAGAAGGATTGAATTTTAAATCCCGAAGAGATAAAGTGAACTTTTATTACTCCAAGGGAAATTTGAGTGGAGGAAAACATTCCAGTTGTTTCTTATCTCTCGTCTTTTCGACAGTGTTGTGTTGGACTATTTGTCAAATGTCCCGATAGCATTCATTCCCCAGCTCCTCTCTTTATTGTACTTCGCAAACTTTCTTCTGTTAAATTTACGGTCTTTGTCTTGTTGTGTTCAATTCGATGTGAAAGGAAAGAAACACCCAGGAAATGCCTTCCTATATTCCGGGGGCATTTGAATCGACAATTGAATTTGAATAGATAAGTTGCAATCCACTTTCGAATAAAATGCAGAAGTTGCTACCAACGCTCGTATTTGAACAAGTCAATTATATCTATGCTTGGGTTCGACATTCTCCATTGTCATAGTTTAACTTCCTAATCTGTCGGTGAAACACCCCCTAACTGCATTGGTCCAAAAACGCGACGTACGTGCATGCGCATTCGGTCTTTTGATCTCATTGATCGACACAAGAAGCTTGTATCTGCACACGAAAGAGATGGAAAATGCATCCAGTTTTTATAAGTAGAACAAGTTAGCCTTTCAACCTTTTAAAATGAGCACACTCTAAAACGTACTTTTAAAATGTGTACTCCTTAGTTCTGGGCCCAGCTCCGTTTAGTAACGGACGATGCTGATTGGCCGTGAGCCATGCGTACAAAAGCTGTGCGCTGCGATTAACCCCAATGCAATCAGATCGTATATCTGACAGTAGGAGATATACAGTCTCATGGCAAGAGAATGGGGTTTGAATGAGAGGTATCTATCAACCTTCGAATTATCAAGTTTTAATTCTTGCCACTCTCGATTTTATGCAGAACAATAGCCATAAAAGCTCCAAATTCAATAGAGAAGTTTTTTTTTTTTTTTTTTTTCATTGTGCTTCATCATATATACAAATTGTGATTTATCCTATATACATGTTTAACCTGAATCTTTCACCCACATGTAATAGCAGTAGTATACAAAGAGTAAAACGATAGGATAGCGCCTCACTGCGCATGCGCAGAACAAAAAATGGGGAGGTTTTGGGGGTGTATTGGGGCGTGATGAGACGAAATGGGGCGTGGCCTGAGTGGATATGTGTGTGGGTGGGTTCAAAATGGCGGACTGTAAGTAGCCGCCATTTTGAACCCACCCACTCACCCCGTGCAATTTTTTTTTTCAAAATGGCGGCTACTTACAGTCCGCCATTTTGAACCCACCCACACACCAAAGGTCAATGAGTGCATATTTCCGGCAGAAAAAAAAAAAAAGTTCCGGCAAAAAAAAAAAAAAAAAAAAAATGTATTCATGCGCGGTGATGCGGTTTGGCCGTGGTTTTGGCGGTGATTCGGTCTCGGGAAAAAGTTTCCGCGGAGAAAAAGTAGTCCCTAGATAAAATGGTCCGATTGGGTCGAGTGAGGTATCAAAGTGAAGCTTATGTGAAGGGGCATCTAATGGGCTGGGTGTGGGGTTGAACTATCGGCCTTCTGCGCATGCGCGGTGGCCGAAGGGTATGAAAATAGCCGTGTTGGAGCTAGGGAAGCCCCTAAGGGTCCGATGGGGTCGAGTGAGGTATCAAAGTGAAGCTTATGTGAAGGGGCATCTAATGGGCTGGGTGTGGGGTTGAACTATCGGCATTCTGCGCATGCGCGGTGGCCGAAGGGTATGGAAATAGACGTTTTGGAGCTAGGGGAGCCCCTAATGGACCAATGGGGTCGAGTGAGGTATCGATGTGAAGCATTCGTGAAGGGCATCTGATGGGCTGGGTGTGGGGTTGAAATATCGGTCTTCTGCGCATGCGCGGTGGCCGAAGGGTATGAAAATAGCCTTTTTGGAACTAGGGGAGCCCCTAGTTGACCGATGGGGTCGAGTGAGGTATCAAAGTGAAGCATTCATGAAGGGTCATCTGATGGGCTGGGCGCGGGGTTGAACTATCGGCATTCTGCGCATGCGCGGAGGCCCAAGGGTATGGAAATAGACGTTTTGGAGCTAGGGAAGCCCCTAATGGACCAATGGGGTCGAGTGAGGTATCGATGTGAAGCATTCGTGAAGGGGCATCTGATGGGCTGGGTGTGGGGTTGAAATATCGGCATTCTGCGCATGCGCGGTGGCCCAAGGGTATGGAAATAGACGTTTTGGAGCTAGGGGAGCCACTAATGGTCCAATGGGATCGAGTGAGGTATCAAAGTGAAGCATTCGTGAAGGGGCATCTGATGGACTGGGTGTGGGGTTGACATATCGGCCTTCTGCGCATGCGCGGTGGCCCAAGGGCATGAAAATAGCCTTTTTGGAGCTAGGGAGCCCCTAATGGTCCAATGGGATCGAGTGAGGTATCAAAGTGAAGCATTCATGAAGGGGCATCTGATGGACTGGGTGTGGGGTTGAATTAGGGTCATTCTGCGCATGCGCGGTGGCCCAAGGGTATGAAAATAGACGTTTTGGCATCTAGGGGAGCCCCTAATGGTCGAATGGGGTCGAGGGAGGTATCAACGTGAAGCCTAGGTGAAGGGGTATTTGATGGCTGGGTGGGTGCATGTAAAATTTTTCCTGAAAAAAAAAATACGGAACACGGACTTTATCGAAAACCTGGGAAAATGCCTATATGGGGTATGAGGGGTATATAGGTCGCCGGGCTTAACGGGGCTTGTCTATCAACAGAGTTATCTTTCCCTAGTTCCAGGGTGGGTGTATGTAAAAATTTTCCTGAAAAATTACGGAATACGGACTTTATCCTAAATTACGGGAAAATGCCTATATGGGGTATGGGAGGTATAGGACCATCCTGGGAAACGTACTTCTATACATTTGCGGTAGGGTTGTGAGGTCTCGTTTTACTCGTCTCGTCATTTAGAACATGATAGGAAGTGTCCCCGTGCGAATCGGTGAAATTTTTGAAAAAGCACGATATAGCCTCATATAGTCGCATACTGAGGGTATAGGACCGATGTTTGTCCCCCTGGGAAACGTACTTCTATACATTTGCGGTAGGGTTGTGAGGTCTCGTTTTACTCGTCTCGTCATTTAGAACATGATAGGAAGTGTCCCCGTGCGAATCGGTGAAATTTTTGAAAAAAGTCACCGAACCCCATATAGTCCCATACTGAGGGTATAGGATCACTGTTTGTCCCCCTGGGAAACGTACTTCTATACATTTGCGGTAGGGTTGTGGGGTCTCGTTTTACTCGTCTCGTCATTTAGAACATGATAGGAAGTGTCCCTGTGCGAATCGGTGAAATTTTTGAAAAAGTACGATATAGCCTCATATAGTCCCATACTGAGGGTATAGGATCGATGTTTGTCCCCCTGGGAAACGTACTTCTATACATTTGCGGTAGGGTTGTGGGGTCTCGTTTTACTCGTCTTGTCATTTAGAACATGATAGGAAGTGTCCCCGTGCGAATCGGTGAAATTTTTGAAAAAAGTCACCGAGCCCCATATAGACCCATACTGGGGTATAGGTTCAATGTTTATCCTACTGGGAAACCCACTTCTATACATTTGCGGTAGGGTCTCGTTTTACTCGTCTCGTCATTTAGAACACGATAGGAAGTGTTGCGGAGCGAATCGGTGAAATTTTTGAAAAAAGTCACCGAGGCCTGGGTAGGCCCATAGGCCTACACTGCATGGCTATGGGTGTATAGGCCCATACGGGGTGGACATGTTGGAGTCTAGGTGGGCCACTCATGGTCCAATGGGGTCGAGTGAGGTCTTATTTTGAAGCTCTCGTGGAGGAGCATTTGACTACACTAATGGTTCGTCCGTGTTCAATAGTCTGCGCATGCGCAGTCT
>JAVTVY010043408.1:0-20846 GCA_036873755.1 Hanleya hanleyi | reverse complement strand
CGTGTTTAGTGTCTTTGGACGTACGTCGCTAAATACTTGGGGCGGAGATTTTAAATTCTCTTGAAATGATCGTCTGACGATGTTCTTCTAAAAGTCTTTATGAAATCTCATGTTTAACAAATAACACAGTCCTGCATTAGGCCAGTGTGTATTCAGTATTACGTCTTCACACAAACTTTGAGTTGCGACCCGGTGTGTTTGAGGTAAGCTTTATTAGCCTCCAACATTCCGTTTTGTTCGGTCAGTATGGAGCCTATTGTGATGTACTTTAAACGAACAAGTTTTTGTTTCGTTGTTTCATGATTTTATCCACTGAATTGTTGTATAAATTACCAGGATTGTGGGAACTACCCTCGTTTTGACGCGGGAGGTTCGGTTTTTCTCCGCCGGGGAAATCCGAGTCTTTATAAGCAGTCCGTCAATGTTTCATGTTGTTGTTGTATGTTTTGTTCGGACTTTGATTGTTCTCACCTGCATCCATTCAATTCTGTGGCCTACCAAGAAGGTAATTTCTTGTTATATCAAGTATTATTATGTGATTTTGATATCCTGTCTTCAAGAGAGATCTTACGGAGGTTTTATTCTGCCTCTCTTGTTTACGTGTTTGTTGTTTTTGTGTACGTAACCACATCTCAACCCTATGTAAACGATGTTATAAGAATAGCATAAATGGATGTTACGGGGCTTCAATGCTACGACTATTTATTGCATTTTAATGAGCGTCTTTGCTGATCTCTTTATGTGATGAAGGGTGTGTCGATCAACAAAGGGATCACGTGTTGGTTATCGTGAGTAAGTAATTCTATTACCCACTGTTTATTGTGATTCTGTGCTATGCTTTGATACACAATTTGGTTTTATACATGTGATTTGTTTTGTTTCTCACCAAGCTGTTCCATCTGTATACTGGGTTACGCTTATAATTCAGATGGTCTTATGCACTAATTTTATTTTCTTCCCTATGAGAAAATTTAAAATTTTACTAGCGTGAGTGGGAATCTATTGGTCCGGCCAAGGTTTAAGCCTAATGACACGTAAGTCGTGAAGTCTTCTATGGTTTCTTTCTACCAAGTTTGTATTACCAGTACAGTCTACTAGAGCATCAAACTGCTCTTTAGTAATGTTCTTACTGTTCTTCCGCTTCTCGACAAATTTGTTCGTGTTGGGTCATTTCAAATTCAAAATTTTTGAATAACCTCATTTTCCTGCCGGCGAGAGACCTTAAATGTTTTTCCTCTCTTCGGGAATTTAAAAATCCTTTAAGGATTTGTTTTGGTTTCCTGGAAAAATCTTTGTTCTGGATGTCGATGTGTGACTTTTTGGTTATTGATAGTAACATTGTTGTAAATGTTTAATATTCTCTCCATATAAAACTCCAGTACTGAATCTCATGTACAGGAGACAAATTACATCGGGAGAGGTCATAATGTAACCATATTCATTGACACATTATTTCATGTTCACTGACACAAAGATTCATAATCCCATTTATCTCATTGAGCTTACATTTGGTGATTAACGCTACAAACATTTAATATGTTCATCTCTACTGCGTTTTAAGAGAAGGAAAATTTATTACATTCGACTTCGGGGTTACTGTTTGCAACGCCCTTCGGTTACGTCGTGTACTTTTATAAGTTTGTATCCTGCTCCAGTTTGAGCATGTATATACATTAAGTTGTTGTGAATTAGGAAATCACTACGTTGTTTATCATATACGTTTCTCGCGTTTTTCACATTACGCTTTCCTATTACACCTTTGACGGCATGTTCATTACGCCGTCATGTGTCTCTCATACACCTGTGCGTCGTTCTATTACATCGGTTAGACGTTTCCGGTACGCCATAACGCCGTTTGTCACGTCATTTCTTCATTTGCGAGATGCATATTTTATATCCATTCATCGGCGCCCCTTTGATTCTTCATCGTCGGTCATCGGCGGGAGGGGTAGTCCGTTCGTTTGGCGTCATCTTTCCACTTGTATCAATTCTTCTCGGGTTTTTCACATTGTGATTTACTTAGGTTCGTCGTTACTCTACGAAGAGAGTCCTGTCCAGACCTTGTTGTTCAAAATATCAAAATTGTATTACAATCAGCAGTATTTGGTCAAATACTGTTATATGGAATAGGTCTTTGGATTATGGACGTGGATATTCTCTGAGGACGACGGCGGGAATGTGAATGACGGACTAGTCACCTTTAATTGAATTCAGCACAGTGTTGTTTTAACAATGAACCATGTTGACTTTAACACACAAACATTGTGTTGAGATCCATTTGCCTTAGGATTGTGCTTAAACAACACAATGTTTTCGTGGTGTACTTGGACAGTTTTTCCGGCTTTCTCCATCAAGTACTTTATTCCTGTATAGACCGTTACACCAATGGTTACACTTTGACATTATGGTTCTGTCATCAACCTTAAGGTTGTTTATTATATGTAGGACCTTACTTGCTACGTTCCTATAT
This sequence comes from Hanleya hanleyi, assembly GCA_036873755.1. NCBI lineage: Eukaryota > Metazoa > Mollusca > Polyplacophora > Lepidopleurida > Hanleyidae > Hanleya > Hanleya hanleyi. The sequence goes on along the minus strand of JAVTVY010043408.1, from coordinate 18,376 downwards.
TGGTCCTGGTGCCGAGGACGTGATACCGTCTCCGATTCTATTTCCCTCGCAATTGACTTCCTCCTTCACCTTCACCAGGATAGGGAGTTTCATATTAGCACCATGGGGGGCTATCGATCTGCTCTGGCTAGCGTGTTACGTCTTACCTTTGGTACCGACTTTAGCCTTAACGATTATATCTCTGCGCTTATTCGCGCCTTCGCATTACAGTCGCGTTGTACTCGCCAACTGTTACCGAAATAGGATATCGGTATGGTTCTGTGTGCCCTGATTTACCATCTTGTGAACCCTTAGAGTCCGCGCCTATAAAGCTGTGTCTTATGAGACGGCCTTTGTGGCGGCGTTTGCTTTGACGTCCAGAGTGTCTCATCTTTATGCTCTTTAAAGATCTTCTATGACCTGGACAGCGGATTGGTCTTGCATTCTTTTCGGCCCATTCCTGAATTTATTGCCAAAAATGAGTCTGTTCGTTCAGGTCCGTGCGCTCAACGTCGTACTCCATTCCTGCGTTGTCAGACTTTGTACATGGCCTCGGGGTCGATCTTCTGCCAGATCCTGTTCGAGCCTTCCGTCACTATCTTACTCGGACCGATTTCGTCGGCTACGGTTATCATATCCCTTCGCCGGTCAGCAAGGCTTGATATTTAAAAAAGCCGCGTAGTTGAAGAAGACCATAATAGTCTTATCAATTGCCAGAAGGTAGATATACTATTGACGCCCCCACTACTGGCTTCCACGTCTTCTAATGTGTTTCGTACCATCGCTACACATGGCCTTTATGGAAGAACTTGTCCCTTCATGATATTGTCCAGTTCTTGTGTCTGGACTGCAAATTCCACGTTCACAAATTTCTATCTGTGTGATATGTCAGTGCAGTCAGATAGTGTGACCACGCTTAGGCCACTAAGCGCTACCTAGCACGTGGTTAGTTCTTTCAAGAAGAGAGCGGGGGCAGAATTTGTCACCATTGCAGCAAGGCAGCCATCTTGCTCCAGGGAAGCTAGCTCAAATGGAGAGCGCTCGCTTTGCGTGCGAGAGGTACCGGAATCGATTCCCGGGTTCTCCAAACCAACATTTGTCTCCAGTATGTTTTAGTTTTAAATCTTCATCATGATCGTCTTTGAAGGAAGGAATAAGTCGGATAGACGACCATGGACTCTCTAATCATCAATCTAAGTGGTCTGACACTTTGAGAGTTTTAATCTTTGCCTTAACTACGGTTTTGCTTGTGTCTTTCAGCTTGAAACTGACTTTCTTCTGGATGATCTCAGCTGTGTCTCCTACGCTCAACTCACAAGACAAGTTGGACGCAAGTCGTTGGTGGATTGAGAATGGCGTGGCTTGGCGCCCTCTAAGACCAAGAAGACCTAACAACCCGAGTGGTAGAGGATCCTGACATCTTGGTAGAGTTTGCATATCACACCACGAGCACAGCTACATGGATGGAGGCACTCAAGAATAAGTATATTCTGTGTCATATCCATGATTTACCCTTTTAAGGGAAGACACTCAAAAGATAAGTTAGATTAGTATCTTCTATTACTACTCCATATTACCCTCGGCTTTGCCGGCCAGGTTTCTTTTGTTGAGATTTATGGAAGAACCTGCCCCTCCTTGACATTGTCCAGTCTTGTCTGGACGGCGAACTCCACGTTCACCAATTTCTATCTGAGAGATATCAGTCCAGTCAGATAGGATGACCACGCTTGGGCCGCGTATAGATGCCCAGCACGTGGTCAACTAAATTTTTAAAAAAAAGAGGGGGGGGGCGGCATTTTTGTATCGTCGCAGCAAATCTGCAAATTGCTGTATCATCTCATCTCATTCATACTATTGGTCCACATTTGATTGATCACATATTGAAGGAAGAAATAAGTCAGATGGACGACCTTGGATCCTCTAAGAGATGTCGGACACTAAATCATTACTCTAAGATGCTTGACTCCATGGTGAGTGTGATCTTTACCTTAATTGCGGTTTTGATTGTGTCTTACAGGTTGAATCTGACTTCCTTCTCATGATCTCAGCTGCGTCATCTACGATCAACTCCCAAGAAGCAAGTTGGACGTAGACGTTTGTGGACTGAGAGTGGTGTGGCTTGGCGACCTCTAGGCACGGACCAGTTATGCTTCACCCGGATTTAGGAACAGCCAAGAATCTGCATACAGATAAGCCTTACCAAGTAGACCTACATCCCTAGTGGTACGGGTCCCTTTCTCTTGGTATAGATGGCTTCCCGAGTAGACCCAACAACTCTATGGGTAGGGGTCCTTTCTCGGTAGAAAATACTTCCACACCACGAGCACAGCTACATGGCTGTAGACAATCAAGATAAGTACAACTGTATCTTATCCACATTTTAACCTTTTTACTGTCATTGACCAGGGTTTCAATTGTTTGATTATTGATGTCTCATATCCATGTCTGTGTCTTCCCAGCGGTTACTTAGCCTGCCTTTGAATCTGCTACTTGGCCGAGGTTTCCCTCCTTCCACCTGTTGGTACTGAGGCAATAATTGAAGCAGGTTTACGATTTAGGCAACGAATATTAAACATTTATAAACAATGTTTCTATTCGTAACTAAATCAAACCTGCTTCAATTTAATGCGCCCTCCCGTCCTTCCCCTCAGACCGCGGCCTAGTTCACTACTGGTCTCGGTTATTACAATGAGAAAGAGGGAGAGAATGGGCTGTGCATTGTCTTATATAGTAACCACGTTGGGAAGAGTGAGAGCTCTCCTAGGGGCGGATAACTCTCTCTCCTAGGGGAGATAATTTTTAGTTTTAACTTCCGTTTTCTACGTTTGATTGTGCATTTAAATGGAGTTTAAAGGCAATAATTGAAGCAGGTTTGATTTAGTTACGAATAGAAACATTGTTTATAAATGTTTAATTTTGGGGTTATTCAATGTTACTCAGTCAAAGATATGGTCACATTCATATTTTCATTTTATTTTTCAGATAGAGGGAGAAATTTCACAGAAATACAAGAACCGACCAGTCAACATCATGGGAGAGATCAATACAATATAAAATCTAATCCAAATTTCATCTAGTTGTTAATTTTAAATTATGTCATATTCAATATTACCCTGTATACAGTGGATAATATATTTTGTGCATATATTATATTAGCCACTGCTATAGTTGATGACTTGCATTGACTTCATAATGCATACATAATCTTGCAATTCCGAGACAGTCAGGTGTTGCATGTAAAAACCATGCCCCTCCCCTCAATGTGATGGGTATATTATTCATTATATTAGTCATTTGCCAGGTAGCGCGCTTCATGGCGAGTGAACCAAGTGAAGGGTAGTTGAGAGGGTGTGGTGTAAACTCAGATAGTTTTAATCTGTCCGATACACATTTTCTAGGTACCCTGCATGTGTATTGGTTGCAGAGCATATACTACAACTAAAGCTTGAATCATATGAATGAGGTCTGCAACGTAGGATAATTCAATCTTAGTGATTTAATATCCCAGCAATGCTCTCCAATGGGGATCGCCAGCCATGCTAGGTGGCGCTAGTGCTCCAACAGGTAAAGAAGAAGTGGCGTCATAAAACGAACAGATATGGGATCTAACTTCCATCAATCAAATGTCTTGTTCAGTGACCCGATCTCAGGAATATTGAATTATCTTCATGACACTTGGTAACTATGTTGTGAATTTGGACTAATTCACTTGTCGGAGAGGATGACCCCCTCTTGTTTCCCAATGGTAGGAGTTAAGAGCAGTCTCAAATTCTACCCTGTGTTGCAAAACAAGCTGACAGAATGCTGTCTACACAGCAGTGTCATCAAAAGATATTTGACCACATTCGGCAAAGCCAACAAGAAGCCTTGGTCTTCCATATCCCCTTCAACTGAAGCAGAGTGAATGTCATGATTGGTGGATTTTACAGCAACATAAGGTTGATTTATATTTAAGAAATATGCTATCAAATATATTTTACTTTCAGTTGAATAGCATCTTGAAGTCTATTTGATGACATCTCTCCAATTATTAGATTAATATAAATATTCTAATTCTTCACTCACTCTATTCAATTTAAATTTTACATTGGTTGAATTCTGGTCAACTTGCAAATGTGAGCATTCCAATCATGCATGTCATTTCATTAACATCCCATTAAATTTGATTTCTAGATAAGGAAATTGCAATTTCTGGGATTCAAGTTCTGAAATCATTTCTTATATTTACATGAACGGTTTTTACACGATAAGGCTCAGCTATGTCACACTGGTGCTTTTGGTATAGAAATTGTTGTAGAAAATCTTAAATTTGAGGAAGGTTTGTTTTGTTTGTGAGAGTAATCATCTGTGAGAATTCTACCTCGAATGTATAGATAATTATATTGATTCTAAGATAATTTTGATGGAGATTCTAAAGAATTGTGTGCCTGAACTGCTTGGGAATAAATCTATCCGTTCATGTTGATTTGATTCCTACCTTCCTTGTAAAATCATTTTAGACTAAAATGACATCGCGTCATTGATGACCACCTATATACCAGTAATATGTTTATTGCTTATTAAAGCTTTTTTATCCTTCATTGTTCGAATATTTGTTAAGTTATGGTTCAAGTAATTAACTGAGGATGACAGCCACTCTCACATCATTCATAAGGTATTGGTATACTTATGTACAATATAAATATTATATAGTATAGTACACTTCAGTACACTGTAAATGCTCTATTAAAGCCTATTTTACCTACAGAATGTCTTCTTTTGTTTTGTGTCTGGTCATACAAGCAGTGATATATATGATGAACTTAGGGCTCGTGATGGGTTGAAACCCTTGTCAATGAACCTGAACAAAAAGTCTGTGATTGGCTGGTCTGATGAAATTATCTTCTTTTTTTTTAAATTTGAATTGACCAATCAAATGATCCAAAATTGGAAGATATATCTCGACGCCAATGAGAATCCAGTGATGTAGGCTATTACAGATAGGTGTAGGCCTTTTGAAATGCAGCAGAACTCGGTCCTGATCAGGAGACTGAAGATTTATTATTTACATATTCTAGAAATATAAGGAAATAAAAATGTTATATACTACCATTCGTACTTCAGTTTGCCCGTTTCAACTTACACCGGTTGTTTTTGTTGCAATGTTGAGAGATTCCAATCTGATAAAAGGTTGCAAGGTTAAACGGAGATTAGGAATTAATGTAAACGAAGTATAAATAATGTTGAAATGTGTTGAAAAATGCATGTTCAGTTAAATCAGACCAACAACACAGCCATGGCACACGAATAAGCAAGGCCGTGTATTATTGAAACGGCAAACTGAAGTAAGAACTATAATAAGATACACGTATATGTATATATGCCCCATTATAGTTTTAAAGGTAGTTTCACTCTAGCGCGTGAACAACAAAAAAACACCCACCGTTCGGAATTTGATATGTCTTGAAATGATCATGATGACAAATATGTATTTGTATCCCTGGGTCCAGATGCTGGAAGTCGACTGATACAATTTCAAAAGGTGGTGTGGATGTGAATCGTTGCATAGCATCCCTGGTTCTGACTGGTGACGTACAGTCTTTTTCATCCCTGGCCAGTAAAATCCAATCTTAATAAATTAATATCCTATCAATGCTCTCCAATCGTATATGTCGCTATGTAGGATCTGACTGATTTCAATTGAATTTGTTCAGAGCGCCCAGCTCATGAATATTTAATAGTCTCATGGCATCACGGCCGCATTTTAACTACTTTACTTGCAGTCGGGGAGCGACATATCCAAATGGGGGAGCAGATAGGATTTAATTTTAATTAGATTGCATAAAATCGCAGACCAATGAGGCCCTCGACCCGTTCCATAGAATTCCCAAATGGCCGATGTTTTGCAGTTCCTTGAACATGATTCGATGGTAGTAGCTTGGAACCCTTTCACTCCTACACCTTTAACCTGCCGTCAAACTTGCTCCTTTCACACATTCACCTCTGGACGTTTGGCATTGACACTGCGCCTATGTCAGGGTAAATCTCCCTTGCCACAGGGATTCTTTTCACAAAAATGCGTTGTTGGGATACCTCCATCATGTTCAAATGAACAAACACATAAAAAGGCTGACATACATTGTGCCCACGAAAATGGCATGGATATCCATTTGGATCAAAGAATACATATCATTCTTTCTGCTGTTTGCTCACTCCATTGATCATCATAATAACAACATTCTGTGAGACTTCCATGAAATTTTCACTGGGAAGGGGCATATGTGACGGTCAGTTATATCTCCCTTGTGTTTTCTTGACATGTTCTTGATGGAGAAATTGAAGTTGCTAACTCCGCTAACCAATGATGTCTGGTAGCATCAAGGCAGGTCCCAGTAAAAGTGGATGTCAATTGATTATCATCCATAAATACGATGAACTCTTGAGCATAGAACAGGTAGTTCAGCCAAGGCCCAGTTAAGGAGAGTTCTAGGTTGCTGATGGAGAGAAAATCACAGTGGTGTAATGCGACAACCCAGGTATACAACACAATCCGTATGTGCATACATGGCGTGCATGCTCTGTCCAACATGCCCACATACCACCCCACAAATATGAGAGGTTCTATTGCTGGCTTATACAACATTGGCCTGTGTGGAGCAATAACATGGATCCGGCTCACTGGAAAACCATTCATTACATTTTAACTAATACATAGATTATTAGACCTCAGAGCCCCGCTCTCCGGGCCAGTGGCCACCGGTATATAGGCTATTCAGAGCCTCGCTCTCAGGACCTGTGGTTACCGGTATATCGACTATTCAGAGTGCGCTCTCAGGGCCAGTGGCCACCGGTATATCGACTATTCAGAGTGCGCTCTCAGGGCCAGTGGCCACCGGTATATCGACTATTCAGAGTCCGCTCTCCGGGCCAGTGGCCACCGGTATATAGACTATTCTGAGTCCGCTCTCCGGGCCAGTGGCCAGCGTTGGGATTGTGCGGAGCTGATCATGCATGGTGCGGTTGATCCGCTCACATCCTCCATTCCATTCGGGATGATAAGGGGCGGTTCTATTCTTGGTAATTCCGTACAGGGTACATAATTCCTGAATGAGGTTGGCCTCGAAATTTCGTCCGTATCGAACGAACCACTCTTGTATTAAAACTTTGGCAACTGTCTTTGCTGTCTGATCTTTCGTATGGATAGCCTGTGTGTATTTGGTGAATATATCAGTTATCACCTAGACGTCTTCGTAACCACTACTGGACTTTTCTATCTGCGCGAAGTCCAGTGCAATAATTTCCAAAGGTTTACTAGCCAGCAAGTTGCCCATTGTCGGACGGACCGGTTTCCCAACCTTCGCAAGCGCGCACCTCTGCCAGCGTCTACAGAACTGTTCCACTGTCTTTCCCATCCCAGGCCAATAGCAGCGGTTACGGAGGGGTTTAAAGGAAAAGTTCGGGGTTGGTTGCCTTCGATACATATTAAAACAACTCACCAAATAGAACTCAAAAGATATTTTTTCTCATTTTATATATTTTTTTTTCAAGTAGTACTAATCATTTTGAAACTGCGAACTCCCAGTCCCCAGAGTGCCGCCTTTGTACTGTATCTAGTACGTGGATGTGACGTAGGGTTAAGGCATGGAGCTCTTCTGTCTGTTCGGGTAATCTATGTGCACGCACCACGGAGCTCTTCATACAATTTGTGTAGATAGAGTAAATTTAGTGAAATCATGTCGACGAGCGGCAGTTCCGATCCCAGCGGTGAAAGCGACGTTTGGTCTTCAGGGCTACCAATTCGCTCAGATACGGAAGATCAGAGCAGCGGGGATGATAGCAGCTCTAGCAGCGAGACAGGCAACGCAGAAGCCCGCATGGGAAATGTAGTATGTGCACACGCTGCTCTCATCGACGGCTTACTGGAGAGATCGAGTGTCTTTGCTGTTGGAAGAGCGAACAAAGCCGAGCTCTGGCAACTAGAAATAAAAAACGGTATGAGCTATTTAGTATTTAAAGTAATTCCTGCCAATTTTTACTAACAAAACTGCAATTTTCACCTTAACACACGCAGCTCCATGATGCTTTCACATGCATGTTCTGTCTCTGGCTTACGTCACGCCGTTTTACGTACTTTTACTTCTATTGGCTAAAATAGGTCACCTGACAATATAGCTATAGAACATTTGCCGTGTTGGTGGACGTGGCTGTTGTTCTCTATACGGCTGTAGTTCCTTCCCTTTACATTTCATCCCACGAAGTTTTGAATTCCGAAGCGCCTGCGTTTCGGAGATTTAACGGCTGCACATACAAGAACACAGTAGCTGGTGATAATAAAATGTACCTCTTTATTCTCCTTGTAGTCTTTTGTCACTTCCCTCCAAGTTAGAACTCTCGGTATTCCCTCATCCTTAAGTTATCATCAATTGTTCAAGATTCTCGGGGATTTGGATAACAGCTGACGGCCATTCAACCGCCAGTCATGTAAATTGACCTTGCCCGGACTTTGCCGGAGATGGCGATGAATGAATGAACACAAGCCGAGTTCGATGACAGTCCAACGAATGCGCTCATCGCTATCTTGGTTATACTGAGATTCAAAATATGTCAGAAAACTCCGTGAAGGCGTGATTAAAAGATGATATCTCAAGAACGAGGAATTATTAAGTGTTGAGAGTTAGCAGGCGGCGAGAAGGACCAATGTAGAGGAAAACGAGGTATAGTTTATTACTATTCGCTGCCGTTTTATTTCGTGTGCCGTTCGGATATTGGACAATGTCATTCGAAGTTCTATGCGTGGGATTTATTGTGTATAGGGGTCCCCTAGGCTGTAGTCGATTACACAACCAGGCGAGACTACAGCCATTCCGGGGCTAGTGACAATACAATGGCGCTTTCCTGGAGTTTGGTAAATTGGACGATATCACAGCATTTGGTTAACTATTTCTGCGTTAAAATAAATTCCAAAAATTAAAAAAAAAATACAGTTGAATACCATTTGACTAGCTCTTTCAGTTGAAATATAGCTTTATCAAACCCGAACTTTTCCTTTAAGTGTGCCCTCTGCACCCTGATGACCCATACCATCATTTACGCTTGTCAGTACTCTGGTTTGCAGAACTTCTGGTAACAACAACTGCTTAAGAGGTAGGTCATTGTTGGATGTATAAGTTGATCCATTATCTCTAGGCAATCTCACTGATGGAGAAGTTTCCGAACACCTGGTGCCTCTAGATAATTGCCGACCTGAAGGTCTGTAATTGCGGTTTCAAAAATACAACAGTCGACCTATGACAGGGTCATCCACCTGCATCTTTGCCAATTCATCTCGGGGGATGGAAGAGAATTCACTTGACATCTCCTGTTCGGTTCGAATAGATCCGATTCGCACGTCTTCAATGCATTATAAATAAGAGTGTATGGTATTCACTAACAGGGCTGTACAGCTGCAGTTTGCACAATGGGCTTCGACTCATTAGGTAGTCCGAAGTCTGATGTTATCTGATGAATCCGGTATGGTAGGTCTGGTTCATGAATGGCCTCCTAGCTGAGGGCATCCGCATTGCCATTTGCTCGTCCCGAGCAGTCGAATGAAGATAGTTGTGCTACCCAGCGCATCTCAACGGCAGATAACCTAGCGGTATTCAGATGGGCCAACGGATTGTTGTCCGTGTACACGGTAAATAGGGCACCTAACAAGTAGTCCCTGAACTTCTCTGTCATGCTCCATTTCAGAGCAAGTAGCTCTGGTTTCATGGAACTGTAGTTGGCATCATTTCTCTCGGCATGCTTTAAACCTCTGCTCGCATAGGTTTTCTCGCCTGGTCCTCCAGTCAGAGCATGTAGCGGGGCTGCAATTTGTGCATAATCCTTAACAAATCTTCTATAATAGCTAGTGAGTCCAAGAATGGAGCGTAGTTCTTTTACACTGTGTGGGGTTTTCCATTTACTCACTGCTTCGATCTTCTTAGGATCCGTGGCAATTCCTTTCTTAGACACTATTTGCCCCAAATAAGCGACTTCAGTCTTGAAAAGGCGGCACTTACCAGGTCTTAGTTTCAAGCCAAACTCGCGCAGTCTGGAAAACATCTCCAGCTGATCCATCATATCACTGAAGGTACTTCCGTACACCAAGATGTCATCCAGATAGACTATGAGGGACATCAGATTCTGATCTCCAAAGCAGGCCTGCATGAGGCGAGAAAAGGTTGCAGGAGCGTTACTAAAGCCCATGGGCATACGCGTGTACTCGTATAGACCGCGGCACCCAACTCCGAAGGCAGTCTTAGGAATGTCCTCCTCCTCTATCGCGCATTGGAGAAACCCGTGGGCTAGATCAAACGATGCAAAGTACTTGGCACCTGCCAGGACCACTCCAGGCAGAGGGTGGGCATCTTTGATAGTCTTCGCATTCAGTAGACGAAAATCACCGCATACTCTTATTTGACCATTCGACTTCTTCACCAATACCATTGCAGAGGCATAGGGGGATTTGCTGTGGCGTAGAACCCCAGATGAGAGTTGAGTCTCCAGGTAATCCTCCACCTGTGACCAATAGTGAGAGTTAACTCGACGGTACGGAACTGCCACAGGTATGTTGTCGGTGGTGACTATTTTATGCTTTACCTCCTCATAGTAACCTAAATCGTGATCCCCTTTGCTGAATAAGTCCTCATGCTTGAGTAGGAGTGTTTCCACACCTGTCCTCTGTTCCGGGGTCAGTTTCGAGAATAGATCTCCTGGTTCGTCCGCACCTATGTTCATGCTTGGGTCTGGATCAAGAACAATTTTTTCACAACATATCACAGGGTCTTCACGTATGGTCTTCAAAACGTTTCCCGATGAAAGCAGGGCTACACCTGAACGGGGTCTTACATACCGCTCCGAGACGTATGGTCTTCAAAACGTTTCCCGATGAAAGCAGGGCTACACCTGAACGGGGTCTTACATTCCGCTCCGAGAGCGGGAACTATACTGGATGCTAGAGCTTGGATCAGTGTTTCCGTATGGTTTAAATGATAATGTCAGTGGGTTCGGCAATGTTACAAACCGCCGTTCAAATATATCCAATATTACCCAGCTATTTAAACCGCATCAACGGAGACATCGCAGCCATGGTTGGAGAAAGTTTAATAGTGCGATGATTCACGATCATATCACTTTAAATTACTTAGTGGGTTTAACTAACACACCCAATAGTACACATATCTTACGTACAGTTCTGTATGCGTTACCTCTGAGAGCTTTAAATCATATAGCCAGAGATATACAACAATCTGCGTCTTCAGGAAATATAATACCCCCCAAAATCACTAAAGTATGTCAAGATATAGCGTATTTTCGGTTGTATCGTCCAGTGAACACAATCGAAACATCCCAAGATCGGCTTTTCTTGAAACTCAACTATTTAGATAAAGGACTGGATATTATTAATTTACCTCGAATCCTGAATGATCCAGAGGTACGCAACACTGTACCAAACTATTTTAAGTTCACAGAACCTCCTTGCATTTCATATAAGTATACTAAACCTATAGCCACCAAAATATTCAATTACTCTAATGCTGTCAAGGAGTTTGACTGGAACTTATACACGTCGGGGGGCTATAGTTGTGATTGTGAATCGTCGAACTTTATCTATACACCATGCAAACATGTTGTGACTGGTGATCTTGATGTGGTGAGTGATAAGGGCCTAAGATTACTCTTGATGAAGGGACCTAAATATAGAGAGCCGAGAAATATATATCTGAAGGCCGACCAGAAGATAGTCCTGTCTGCTTTGGAACAGTACGTTATTGATTGGTCTAAGCGAGAAAAAGTTGAACCTACTGTACTCGCTGATTGGCTGGACCTCACCAAGAGCAAGGTCGTTGAAACAATCCGCCATATTGACAGAAGTACCCTTCCCCAAGCAAAACAAGTACTGAGAATTCGTCATAGTCACAGCAGACAAAGCTCCGAATAATATAATATTCATATGTAAATATTACTATTTTACCAGGTGCTGGTTGAAGATTCTAGTGTAAACATATCGTCATCAAATACGTCTACTTACTCTCAAGCTGCATTTACTCTGGAAGATTTATTTAACAATCACAAAACGTTTCTCAAGGAAAGAGGTATTTGTATTCCAACCAAACATAATGATATACCAAAAGTATACTGACCCCCAAAATGCATGTCACCATACAAAGCTAGATTCATAGCTGGTTCTAGAAGCTGCACCACCAAGCTTCTTTCTACCCTGTTGACGAGGGCCCTTCAGGAGGTAAAGACATTTTGGGAAAGGTATTGCGCCACTATTTCTAAAAACTCTGGCGTTGAATGTATGTGGATATTGAAAAACTCAAAATGTCTTACGGAAGAACTTGATGCTAAAGGTCACATACCGCATAGACATGTATCCACATGGGATTTCTCGACTCTCTATACTACAATCCCTCATCAGGACCTTATTGACCGTCTAAGTTCATTAATAGTATCTGTGTTCAAGAAAACTGGTCGTAGATATATTAATTCATGGGATTACAAGCGTCTAGTCCGTCATTCATAATCCAGCCGTCATCCATTAGAGAATATCCGCGTCCATAATCCAAAGACCTATTCCATTTTCCATATAACAGTATTAGCACCAAATTCAAAAAGACAATCATAGTATACAAAAACATAGGCTTGTTTCCTGCAAGAGAGAAGCGGTCAACAGTTTTCAATGATGGCGGCAAGACATCATGATGTTCCAAAAATATCAAATCCGTATCGCTGATCAGTATTCTTAATCCATAATATTCGTTGAAAGTCGTCATCTAAAGAATGATGTATCTCAGTCACGCTTTGATTGTGACTGTTCATATGAGTACCATGAGGATCTTGAAGTACATGGGTTCATACGGCCCCTAGCCCCGGGTTAAGCGGAATTAGACACAAGTTACGAAACGTAGCGCCATAGATCTTGCACGCTACGTTCGTATTTTGCTATCAGCATGCGATATATATCGCCAAATTTGAGAAACTTTGAGTGTAGGCGCTTGGTGGAATAGCCCTGTTTTTTAAGTTTCTACACCAGTGTTTTTTGACGTTGTTTAAAATCGTCACATTTAACACAGGATCTAGCAAATGCTACTAAGCGAGATATGTATACGCCATACCCATTCTTTGTTTATAGAGTTGCTTGAATTTCTCATTAATAATATCTATGTGAAATTTGGCAATACAATATATCAGCAGCATATAGGTATTCCAATGGGTACTAATTGTGCACCCCTGTTGGCTGACCTATATCTGTTCGCTGATGAATATGACTATATGCAGGCGCTTTCAAAAACCGATCCATTCAAAGCCCGTTCTTTCTCATTCACCAAACGCTATATAGACGATCTTCTCGATGTGGATAATCGCTATATAAATGACGCAGTGAAGGATATATATCCACCTTCACTGGATTTGAAGGAAACTACAGATAACCCTACAAGGCACATCATATTTAGACGTATATCTATAAAAATGAAGCAGGCCTTCTCTCTCGTCGACTGTATGACAAAAGAGATGATTACAATTTCGACATCGTAAACTATCCCTTTCTGAACAGTAATATTCCAGTGGAACCTGCATATGGCGTATACATATCACGCCTAGTAGCATTTGCTAGATCCTGTGTTAAATGTGACGATTTTAATCAACATCACAAAACATTGTTGCAGAAACTTATAAAACAGGGCTACACCACCAAGCACCTCCACTCGAAGTTCTCAAATTTGGCGATACATATCGCATGCTGATAGCAAAATACGAGCGTAGCGTGCAAGATCTATGGCGTTACGTTTCGTAACTTGTGTCAAATTCCGCTTAACCCGGGGCTAGGGGCCGTATGAACCCATGTACCTCAAGATCCTCATGGTACTCATATGAACAGTCACAATCAAAGCGTGACTGAGATACATCATTCGTTAGATGACGACTTTACAACGAATATTATGGATTAAGAATACTGATCAGCGCTACGGATTTGATATTTTTGGAACATCATGATTGTCTTGCCGGCATCATTGAAAACTGTTGACCGCTTCTCTCTTGCAGGAAACAAGCCTATGTTTATGTACACTATGATTGTCTTTTTGAATTTGGTGCCAATACTGTTATATGGAATATGGAATAGGTCTTTGGATTATGGACGCGGATATTCTCTAATGGACGACGGCTAAATTATGAATGACGGACCAGACGCTTGTAATACACGTCTTCTTCACTTAGATTGTTGGCCCTTCTGCACGGACACCATTGCAAGCTTGACGGAGACATTTCGGGGCGTGGCATCACGCTCTATGGGCAGACCACTGACGAGAGCTGCAGATTCACCTTCAGGCAACTCGTGTCTGGTGGTACATGCGACAATTCTACTACACATAGCCGGAATTCGAATAAGACTTCGTGCTGCAATTCTCACTGAAGTCCAGTCGCTCAGAATCTGATACCTGATTGGTGTTGATCGTATCCGAGTACAGGGCTAGAACGGGAACCCACTCCCGGCCCTCTACGGTCTTTGATAAATCCCTCAAGAAGTCAATCCCCACTGCACCACTTAGTTGTTCTTGAATTGTGCGAAAAATGTTACTTCCCAAGATGACAGGCATGTCCTTGTTTCTGGAAACCATTGGACCATCGACAGTATCTGCCACCACTAAAAACCCATTCTGGGGAAGCTGTGTCCCAGAATGGTAATATCAATTTCTGTATAATCATTATACGGTATACTCTGTCCCACAGGCCCGCAAAACAAGAGTTTTGGGGGGTGTGGGTGGTGGTATTAGGGTGAAGTGTCGAAATATGGGGTCTCTATATATAACCCCATGCTTTATATAAATCCACATCAAGGTGTGAAACGGACTTTGGGTGAATCGAGAAATAAACGGTTTACCGCCAATCAAAATACATCAGCATATTCTACAAGTATCACTTTATATATTCCCGTCGTCAAATTAGTAAATTTGTGCAAGAGAGGTCACGCACTGATCAGCTGTCGCAACTGACCAATCAGAAATGAGACCAAAGCCCGCCATAATCTAACTGTTCCTAGATGGATGGACAGTTACGTTGGATTTTGAATCGCCCGGCAAAGGTAAAAAATTGCATAAATTTACTAATTTGATGACGGGAATATATAAAGTGATACTTGTAGAATATGCGGATGTATTTTGTTTGGCGGTAAACCGTTTACTTCTCGATTCACCCAAAGTCCGTTTCACACCTTGATGTGGATTTATATAAAGCATGGGGTTATATATAGAGACCCCATATTTCGACACTTCACCCGAATACCATCGCCCACACCCCCCAAAACTCTTGTTTTGCGGGCCTGTGGGACAGAGTATACCGTATAATGATTATACAGAAATTGATACTACCATTCTGGGACACAGCTTCCCGGGCCTGTGCTCTGTCCATTAGCTGCTGATAGTTTGAGGTAAGATGAAACATCCAGAATATCCCTTCCTGAGCCCAAGTTTTGTTTGAAGAAACTCTGTGTGGTAGTGGATACCTCGGCTCCCATGTCCAGAAGGCAGCGAGCCCTGACATCACTCAACTGGGCGACAGTATGTGGGCAGCTTCCGAACACCTTTTCGAAAAATGAACCTTAATCAGCTTTAGACTCGCCTACCGCTCGGCTCACAGCGGCAGGCCACTCCCATTTTCCGACGCAAATGACGGTCGATGATGTCGTTGTCCGGACAGTTGGCTATGAAATGTTCTGAAGATTGACATCCTAAGCACAGGCGACGTCCTTTGCATCTCTCGGATCACGTCTTCTGGTGCCATTGCCTGTACTTGTCCGAAATCTGGAGGGATCTCTACTGCTCTCTGGTGAAGACCGGTCCCTAAATTCCTCAAACACTCCCTGGAGTAGTTTCTTTCAGCAACTTAATCAAGGAATTATCGATGGTATTCTCTTGGACAGATGCTGGTTTAGGTTCAGGTCGGAGAACACTTCCTGATCTTCCAAACCACTCAAGGGCTCGATCCCGAGCCTCAAAATAAGAAAGGGAAGGGATCTCAGTATTAAGACGCCACAGTTCACGCTTCATTCCCTCATCGCGGATTGCTTCTGCCAAACGTTCTTTCAATGACGTGTTCCTATGGTTCTTCGAACTATCATCCAACTCCTCGATACGTTTGTGTATGGCCGCAAGCTGTAACGAACAGCTGAGGACATCTTCCTTTTTTCGTTGAACGTACTGATAAAATCGTCACCACAGTTGGCCTAAGGTATCTCCACCCCCAACAAAATATAGTTTCCACGGGAGAATTCAAATCTAGCCCACGGCCTTGAATTTCCTGACGGGCCTTCCCAGCCAAGTGGTCTAGAACCGGAACCGATTGCCGTTGAGGACTTAGACAGCATGCAGCCAATGAGCGCGGACTTCTGTTATCCAATCTGTAATGGTAAGGCCAGTCGCACCAGTAGGGCGGTCCTTGAAACGATTCAACTTACGGGCTTGGAATAAATATACTGGTGGCGCAGCAGCATATCTTGGCATCGGCCCTGCTGATGATGCACCATTTTGCACTACCTCACTCTGTTTCATGTCCCTTGCTGTTGACTCCTGCTTCTCTCGCTCTCGTGCTTGCCCCCCTCGATCAGCCTGAACCATACGGTTAATCTCACCTCTCGCAGCGGCTTCATCTGCCTCGGCATGCTTTACTCGTTGTTGAAACTCCTGCAACTTCGTTTGAGCGGAGGCCCTAGATGCTTCAGCAGCCTTTGCTCGTTGTTGGCTCTCTTGGAATTTCGCATCTAAATCCTCCAAACGCTTCGCAAGTTCCTCAATGATCGCCATAATTGTCCAACAAACCACACTGAATACTTACCGACAGTTTCTCTCTGAAAATAAATCACATTTACCACCCACAATATCTACAATACCAAGGTGTCGACTCATATGCGCAACGCTCAGGCCTCCCGGCTAGTCTTAGGACGCACCTACCAAGCATCAAAATCTGTACCCTGGGTGGGGGATAGGAATGCCTTGGATACCTACCTGTCCATAGCCACAACAGCAAAGACAAAAAAGCATACATGATCAGAATCACTATAAGGGAGGATGAATGGGGGAAGGACAAGGAAACATATAGTGGGAATGGGAAAAATGCAGAAATAAGTGGAATGGAAAGACAAAGAAAAAAATAGGAGGATGTAAGAGGGAAATTTACAAATAGTCAATAATAAAAAAAATTCCTCTCCGAGTACCTTAACATCGAAGCAAAGCTCACTCATTCCACAAGTACAACACATCTACCTATCACAACCGGTTTCTCAATGGTAGCTGAAACCCCTAGGTTTGCCATACATGCACTTGCATATGTGTTCAAAAGTGCAGGAGTTCATGAAATTCATTGTTTTTTCTTCAATAATTTTTCTCAGCTGTTTCAAGTTCTTCAACCAATTCAGGATCTTGATGAAGATTACCTCTTCTGAATAGTCTCTAACTCCTGTGCACTTCTCTGACAAAGGATGGTCAATTTTCCACTACTACTGTAGAATCCGAGATGACCCACGATGGTCAATGTTTCACTACTACTGCAGAATCTGTGATGACACATGATGGTCATTTTTTGCACTACTAATGCGGAATCCGAGCTGAAGTCTGAACGACTTCCATCTTTTTATTTCATCAAGTTCATTTAAGATGCCAGAATACATACACATCTGTTATCATCAGTTATTTTCTTTTGGTTACAGGGGGTCCCTTCAAAATGATGACTGAGGCATCATTGCTCTTATATTCCAATGGACTTACACATCATCCTGCTCGCAGCGCCAATTGTTACCCCACGCCAAATCACAAATATGTAACTCGTCAGGTGAAATATCAAATCAGTTCATGGGTTTATTGTTTAAAGGTGAAATGCAAAGGTTCGTCTACATCACTTGATATTTGCAGTAAGATTGGAGAAATAATGTGTATATTAATTTCATTTCAGTTTTAAAACATTTGCGTAAGCCTAATAAAGTTAAAAACTAAAAAATGTAACGCTGTATTATTTACGAAACTTCGATCCGTACATGATTACCTCCTCCTGGGGGCGCTGCGATACGTGACGTAGCAGTGGAACCAGCACAGTCTGCACAACATGATGTAGCTGCATTGCATTGTATGGAAATAGCTCACATAGATAAGCTAGGCTATTGCTCACGAAGCCCTTGCTTGTGTCATTCACGTTCACTGAAACGCACTAACAGGTTGGTCATCATTCGCTACGGGGGATAAAAGAAAAAGTCGGAATTTACCAATCTATATTTCCGATTCTCTCGGTATGACTGTCGCCCACGGCCCCTGCAGTGTCGCTGATCCTATCGTTGTCTGCTGGTTCTTTGTTCACAATAGGTTCGTGTTGGTAAGGCAGGGGCACCCCTGCACTAACCATT
>JAVTVY010043407.1:0-20986 GCA_036873755.1 Hanleya hanleyi | reverse complement strand
GGTCAAAATAGTTGCTACTCATTTAGTTCAATATATGACTTCTATACTAATTTGTATATTCTCATTTGTATCTATAGTACATACGGTGATTGGTTCCTGGCCATGGCTCATTAATATTCATACATTCTTGACCATATAAGGAACTTAGCGGATCATTGGATAAATACAGTTTACATCTTGCAAAAAGGCATGTAGCCGTGCACATTTTGAGCTCAATGACTGGGATGTGAATATTTAAGTTCGACCTTCTCGTTATATCCCCCCCCCCCTTTATATAAAATATGTAAAATATATATATTGGATATAAAAATTGGAACGACTTAATATATTTTCCTCCCAAAGTTGGTATGTGGATATCATGCTTCCCGACCACATATTCCTAAAGGTGGCGCCACCTGGGGCAAGCATCACATTTTGTTTCCAGACAATAAAATTAGTGTGAGTTAACGGATTCTTTCAAAATTTGGCATGTATATGTCTTACCACAAGATGCCACTTGGGATTACATTTCCTCCACACACACTCATTGGTGGCGCTACGCGGAGGCCAAATTGGAATTTTGTTCCGCACAATAATATTAGAATGAATTAACAGATTCTTTACAAATTTGGTGGTTATCCTGTCACAAGATTTAGCGTGTCATCTAAGTATGCCCATACAGGTAGGTGACGCCACCTGGGGGTCGACTTGAATTTCGTTTCGTCTACAGTAAAATATAAAATAAAATTAGAACAATTCTTTCCAAATTTATCGTGTTTGTTTATTCCACAAGCTGGCACTCAGTAGTTCTCGTTTTTATTTTCAGATCCGGTTTGTCTTCATTGTATGCCATCTCTTACTTCTGGTACACTCTGATAGGTTTTCTTACTACACTCGTTGTCGGTCTTCTGGTCAGCCTGATTACGGGTAGGTTCTTTACAATGATCTTTGAATCTTTACAGTGATGTTTGTATTAAACTGAAGACATAATAACAGAATTATGTACACGAATGATATCCACTGAAAATCACTGCTGAAGGAAACTACTGAACTAAAGTTTGTCAATTTCATTTGGTCATCTAATTTGGAGCTTGGGAAAAAACGGTTGGCTCCGCATCAATTTTGTGTTTTATAACTTGCATAATCTACCAAATGACCACCATTTCTTTGTAACGTTTATAATCCCTCGCATTTAAAACGCCATATTCAACGAACTATGACATCATCCTGTGACAATGAACCTCGCACCTAACGCCTGCTATTGTATATCGACCAGGTCCATCAAAAGCCAAAGATGTGGATCCTATTTGTGTTTCTCACATTGTACGTGGGTTTTACTATGACAAAGCTGACTTGTCTAAGATCCCAACCGATAGCTCGGAATTGGCATCTGCAGAAGAGGTGAGTTGAAAACTTATCACACATTTCTTCTCGTATCCTTGACAATTTAAGTTTCTAGCCCATGCATGCTTCGATTCTGCAATAGTGGTCTTATGTACGTCACGTGCTCTATCACGCCATTCTATGGGATTTTGTATCATCCCTTAACATAACTTGAATGGCATGTCCCGTGTAATATGGTGGTAAAGAAACAAAGGCTCTGTTGCACATTATTGAGAGAACAAAGAAGAGCTTGTCTGTTCAAGGACCAGTGACTTCAGCTGATCAGATACTGGGGTTGTATAATTTCACTTTCTCCCAATCTTTTACCCCAGGAGATTATTTTGAACTGGTGATAGCTGGCATAATTTTATAAATATGCACTATATTTTTTCCAGTATTCAAAGAAAGTGATAGTATGCTTGAATGTTGTGAAAATATAGTACTCTCTAAAAAAACTTGAGTGAACTGTTCCACTCAAGTTTGAGTGAAATGTACCTGTTCACTCAAACTTGTGTTACTTTTCACTAAACGTGAGTAACTTTTCACTCAACTTGAGTTAAAACCACCCAAGTTCACTCAACTTGAGTGGGATCAATTTCCACTCTTATGCTTGAGTGAATGTCACTCAAGTTGAGTGCATTTAACTTAAGTTGAGTGAAAAGTATCTCAAGTTGAGTGAAAATCTCATTCAAGTATTGAGTGCGATCAACTTCCACTCTTCCTTGAGTGAAATTACACTCAACTTTTTAGAGAGTACATATGTATACAATTATGCCAGCTATCACCAGTTTAAGATAGTCTCCGGCGTCAAAAGATAGGGGAAAGTGAAAACAGTCAACGCAGTAGCTGATCAGCTGAAGTCATTGGTCTCTGAACAGACAGGATCTTCTTTGCTCTCCCAATAATGTGCAACTGAGCCATTATTATTATTCTCCCATTAACAGAGTTTGTAACCTCTCATATAAACTGTCGGGGTTTTTTTCTGATCGAGGAGGTATATACAATCTGATGCCAAGTGAATGGATTTTTTAAGGTGGCGGCAGACACCTCTCTTTTCAACATAGACTTTTATTGAAACTATTTATATAAATTAGCACTGTTATACATAGCAGTAAAATTTAAATAAAAATCGGGGGACACCATATCATCTTATGGTATCGATGCACATCTACATGGGATACTCCTTGTCTCAGATGCAGAAATGACAGAGAAATACAGAAAAATCTCCATAAAATTAGATTTAAAAAAAATCTTATCATAAATTTCATCTAAATATAAATAAAAAAATGGGGTCACCAGATTCATTCTCCATGTACAAAAAGCCGTTTTCTCATCTTATATAATCCTGTGTTATTTCTATTAAATTACGATGGATGCCATGGTAACACATTTAGTTATATCCAAAAATATTTTTGCGTTTTTAGTAAACAATTTCAATATATATATCCAGTACACCAAAGATTATATTTTTCAAGTGAAATTGGATTGAATAAACCTTTTATATAAATTAGCAAAAATTTCAATCCCATGAAGATTGCCTTTTACCTTTTGAAATGATAAACGCATGAGATTTAAACCCGTGTGCGTTCAGAAACCTGAACAGATTAACGCTGATGTATTCAGAAATTTGTTCAACACTTCGACATGTATGAGCCTACACATGCGTTAAAAACAAAAAACTCTTAATATGCGTTTAGAAAAGTCCTGAACATGCAAGTTACAGTGTAGATGGAGGCTGAATTTTTCCGTTCTCATTCTCTCTTTCCAGAAAGAAATTATGATGGAACCAGTAATTCCGACATGAACCACATCAGGTGTGAAGTGGAAGTCGTTTGAAGACAGAAGGACATATAGTTGATACTCCATGATCTGTCACAACCCTTACCAGATCTCCAAGCTGTATGGCACATTTGGCGCCATATATCTGGATGTTTTCTGCGATATTTGAGTGGCAAGACTGTAAACAGACCAAAGCTACAGTGTTTTCAGGTTGAACACTTCTGTCAAATCCGTTATTGAGGAGACTCGTTTATGATAACCTTTAAAGTCTCAACTAATTCATATAAACCTTCTTTTTTTCTTCTTCTTCTTTTATTTTGGTGGGGGCAGGGGATGATTTAACGGGATATGGCATCGTTTTTGATATATTGATGGTTTTGTACAGCACCACTAAATAGTTGCGGTATACCTGGAACGGCAGGTTTTCTAATCTAGTGAGCTAGACCTGACAAGACCTGTCAGTTGAAGAACAGCAGTGGTTGGCTCATGATTCTAAAATTAACCAATTAGGACCGATGCCGTATCCCTTTGCAAACAAATCTCATTTTATAGGCAGTTTGTGAACACCGTGTCCACTGATGCCATGATAAGGATGAATATACTGTAAATAAATTGAGTAACATTCTGTTCAAATGGGAACGTGTTTTGCACATCCGACGCTTTGAAAATTTGTGCACCCGCTGGAGGTGTTCATCTCCCCCGCCCCTATCTAACTTCCTGCGCTATCGCCGGAACGACTAAAATTGAGAGCTGACACAACTTGACTTTATAATTCATTATATTGGGGTCATTTTGAGTCTATTTGCATAATCCCCTGAGGAGGTAATCCTGGGTAAATTCAAGATGGCGGCCACATGGGGTACCACAAAAGTGATGTTTTCGTCATTTTTCTTCAAAATTTCTGCTTGTTCGCGATGAAAAGTGGGCGAAAACTATTTTATTTCACATCACATTAATATTTACTAATTTATCATGCGGAGAAATTGCATATATAAAAAATTCGAAAAATCTACCCCAAAATGCCGTTTTTGAACATGACGTCACTGCGACGTCATCAAAGCGGCCAAAGCGGCCATCAAGGGTATAGTGTGGTAAGTTTCAACTCCCTAGCTCAAGGGGTATGAAAAATAATTAAGGGGGAGGGGCGGGGGGAAACAAGCCTATGTTTTTGTACACTATGATTGTCTTTTTGAATTTGGTGCTAAAACTGTTATATGGAAAATGGAATAGGTCTTTGGATTATGGACGCGGATATTCTCTAATGGACGACGGCTGGATTATGAATGACGGACTAGACGCTTGTAATTCGCCATGATTCGTCGCCAGTGTAAAGTGTTTATATTACATCGTCAGAAACTGTATGGTGGGTCGCCATGTATAGGATTCCTGCGCTGTCGGTATTAGCTGTGGCAAAAAGACTAGAGCACAGTGACAAAGTCCCAGAACTAAAAAGCCTGGCCACTCAGAGAAGCTCGCTTGATCAAGTTGTCACTGAATATCCTGGTGATGTTGCATATACTGAAGTAGTGAATAAATAGCTATGGTCAGTGGCATGAAAATGGATTTATGATTTATCAAAATTTGCTCTCTGACCTACTTTTTGGGTGTCATAAATAGACCGGATTTTCTCTCGTAACCAAAATATTACCTTAAAACCAAACAGTTGAAGCACATTTTGATCAATAATAAATCCATTTTAATGAAATTGACAATCGCAATGGTTTAAGGCTGATATTTCCGAATGTGAATTCAAACGGATATTTAATTTGGCAGATTCTGTATTGAAAAATAAAGACAGCTTTACACTACCATCACCCACAAGTGAGTTTTTCGTCACATATCATTTATACTGGTAAAGCGCCCACGTTCTCTTTAGGAACATTCGACTGAAACTTCGAAAACGCTTTTTATCCAATAATGTGCAAAAAAAACAAGAAAGGTCGTCTGAAAAAAAGTATTAGAAAATGACAATGGTCTGTTTCAGAATTTAAATTGCATGCCAAGTTGTATGATCTGGGAGTAAGACTATTTTGAAAATTAATTTAACAAGAATCTCTGAGATTACAATTGTTTCAAATTTTTAATATAGGAGAGTGACTCGCTGGACGATTTTCATCAACTAATTGATAAACGACAATAGAAGGGCTTCGAAGGCTTACGCAATGTCTTCCTAGGTGGCGAGTGTCACATATATGTATATAAGTTCACAAATTCCCAAAGCATTCGGTTCAAACATATATATTCTCGACAATAACTCTTTACCGAAAAAATCAAGTATTCGTGAATTGTTGATTATCCAATTTGTAATTTTTCGTTAAATATTTTTGTACCGTATTACGATGGACATATGGCCACAGTTTGTAATTGCGTCTTAGTCAAATGAAATTTGATTATATGAATTTTGGACGTCACATGAATACTAGTGGGAATCGTACTGAAACTAATGTGGAGTCTGCTTGATAGCCAGAGGGCGTCCAGAGCTGCCATCGTCCACTACCATATACCCTATTGACATTATGGTCTGTCCAAGTGAGAAAATCTAAGGGTGGAGCGTGCTTGAATGCCAGAGGGCGACTCGAGCTTTCATTGTCCAATATCAGATACCCATTGACACCATGGTCAGTCCAAGTGAGAGTCGTTCTGAAACTAGTGTCGGAGCTTGCTTGACAACAAGAGCTTTCGAGCTTTCATTGTCCATTATCAGATACCCATGGAGACCATAGTCAGTCCAAGTGAGAGTCGTACTGGAACTAGGGGCGGAGTCTGCTTGAGAACAAGAGGGCATCTCGAGCTTTCATTGTCCACTATCAGATACCCATGAGGACCATAGTCCGTCCAAGTAAGAAACGTAGGCCGACCGAAACTCTGAATGAAGCCTGTTTGAGAACAAGCGGGCGACTCTAGCTTTCATTGTTCACTATCAGATATTCATGGAGATCATATAGTTAATCCAAGTGTGAATCCTACTGGAACTAGGAATGAATTACAAGCGTCTGGTCCGTCATTCATAATTCAGCCGTCGCCCATTAGAGAATATTCGCGTCCATAATCCAAAGACCTATTCCATATTCCATACAACAGTATTAGCACCAAATTCAAAAAGACAATCATAGTATACATAAACATAGGCTTGTTTCCTGCAAAAGAGAAGCGGTCAACAGTTTTCAATGATGCCGACAAGACATCATGATGTTCCAAAAATATCAAATACGTGTCCCTGATCAGTATTCTTGATCCATAATATTCGTTGTAAAGTCGTCATCTAAAGAATGATGTATCTCAATCACGCTTTGATTGTGACTGTTCATATGAGTACCATGAGGATCTTGAAGTACATGGGTTCATACGGACCCTAGCCCCGGGTTAAGCGGAATTAGACACGAGTTACGAAACGTAACGCCATAGATCTTGCACGCTACGCTCGTATTTTGCTATCAGCATGCGATATGTATTGCCAAATTTGAGAAACTTTGAGTGGAGGCGCTTGGTGGTGAAGCCTTGTTTTATAAGTTTCTGCAACAATGTTTTGTGATTAAAATCGTCACATTTAACACAGGATCTAGCAAATGCTACTAGGCGTGATATGTATACGATATATGCAGGCCCCACTGGAATATTACTGTCCAGTTTACGATGTCGAAATTGTAATCATCTCTTTTGTCATACAGTCGACGAGAGAGAAGGCCCGCTTCATTTTATAGAGATATATGTCTAAATATGATGTGCCTGTAGGGTTATCTGTAGTTTCCTTCAAATCCAGTGAAGGTGGATATATATCCTTCACTGCGTCATTTATATAGCGATTATCCACAGCGAGAAGATCGTCTATAATAGCGTTTGGTGAATGAGAAGGAACGGGCTTTGAATGGATCGGTTTTTGAAAGCGCCTGCATATAGTCATATTCATAAGAGAACAGATATAGGTCAGCCAATAGGGGTGCACAATTAATACCCATTGGAATCCCTATATGCTGTTGATATATTGTGTTACCAAATTTCACATATATACTTTTAATGAGAAATTCAAGTAACTCTATAAACAAAGAAACATCCCATGAATGATATCTCTTGTATGTAGTAGAGCTAAAGAATGCTTTATGGCTTCCGATAGTAGAATGAAGCCTGCTTGAGAACAAGAGGGCGACTCGAGCTGTCATTGCCCATTAACAGATGTCCATGGACACCATAGTTAGTCCGAGTGAGAATCGTACTGAAATTCGGGATAAGGCTGCTTGAGAGCCAGATGGCGTGTTGAGCTGCCATCATCCGTTCACAGATACCATTTTAACGTCAAAGTCAGTCCCAGTTGGAATCGCACTAAAAGCATAGACGGAGCCTGCTTCGGGTCCTGGGGGCTCGTAAAGCTGCCATCATTCAATGTCATGAGTTTATAGAGTTGATCGAATTTCTCATTAATAATATCTATGTGAAATTTGGCAACAGAATATATCAACAGCATATAGGTATTCCAATGGGTATTAATTGTGCACCCCATTTGCCTGCCTATATCTGTTCTCTTATGAATACGACTTTATGCAGACGCTTTCAAAAACAGATTATTTCAAAGCGGACGGACTAGACGCTTGTATTTCATTCATGTGCACCGTAGTGTGCCCTGGTTGGAATCGTACTGGAACTTATGGATGGAGTTCGCTTACGCTCCAAGAGGCATCTAGAGCTGCTGTAAAGTCCACTGCCATATCCTCAATTGAACGTCATAGTCGGCCACAGCTGGACGCGTACTAGAACTATGGAGTGGGCTTGCTTGAGATCCAGAAGGCGTCTAGAGCTGCCATCGCTCACTGCCAGATACCCATGAACGATATAAAGTCGATATAATAGAAAGATTTTTCGAAGGAAAAGTTATGTTATTGTATAATATGTTGAACTGCCATGCCTTGCTTGATCAAATATGTCGTACAATATACGGGGTTGTGTTTTCATTTCTTCATTTTAATATATCTCAGTAATTGCTATCAATACAGATTCCCTTTGTTCCCATGAGGCGAATATATAATCATATTTCCGTTTTGACTACGTCATTATGATGTTTTGGACAGTTTCAATGCACGCTGTCGTTACAATATTACGGTGTCTATCGGTGAAAGTTTCACACCTCTTGCTGTTACCATTCCCGAAATATAGGTCTACTTAATGACGTCATCGATACATGTAGCTTAACTATTTTGTTTCAAGGCATCCATTAGCGAAGGTCCCATGCCTGTAACTCATACCGTTCGGGAGATATGGACAATTTACGATTTTGAGGAGCTTACTTCCAATTTGGTTCACTTTATTTTGAAAACCGTTATATTCTACGCGTAACACCTACGGCAACCCAGTGACCTAGTTTCCTGACTCTAGGTCAACGTAGTCGACGTAAATGAACTGTGGATGGTCTTTTGGGGGTCTTATGTTAAACGATAGGGGGAAGTGATCTATAGTTACGTTTATTACTAGTATTCTCTCTCACACCCTACAGCGTCTGCCTGGTTTTGAACGTAGGAACGATCAGATCAAATATTATTGACACAGGAAATGTAATTTGATGCGAAATCCCTCCGATATATGAGATACACTCGAAACACGTAATTTGTAAAAATTGAACGATAGTTCAAGGTCATTCTCAGGCGAACATATTGGGGGAAATAAGTGAGAAGCGGTCAACAGTTTTGCCGGCATCATTGAATACCGTAGATTTTGCACGTTGCGCTCGTATTTTGCTATCAGCATGCGATATGTATCGGCAACTCTATAAACAAAGAAACATCCCATGAATGATATCCCCTGTATGTAGTAGAGCTAAAGAATGCTTTATGGCTTCTGACATTAAAAAATCTTCGACCAGTTTTCTTGAACACCGATACTATTAAATGAACTTAGAAGGTCAGTAATGTCCTGATGAGGGATTGTAGTATAGAGAATCGAGAAATCCCATGTGGATACATGTCTGTACAGTATGTGACCTTTAGCATCAAGTTCTCCCATAAGACATTTTGAGTTTTTCAATATCCACATACATTCAACGACAGAGTTTTTTTAGAATGTTTTGACCTCGTTAACAGAGTTAAAAGAAGTTTGATGGTGCAACTTTTATAACCAGCTAAGAATCTAGCTTTGTATGATGATTTACACATTTTGGAAGTCCAGTATACTTTTGCTATGTTGTAATGATTGGTTTGAAGACAAATACCTCTTTTGTTGAGAAACGTTTTTTGGTTGTTAAATAAATCTTCCAGAGTAAATGAAGTTTGAGATTAAGTAGACGTATTTGATAATATGTTTACACTCAATTCCGTGACCAGCACCTGGTAATAATCTAGCTATGACGATTTTCTCTGGAAATTTGCTACAACTATTTGCGAATTGAGGTTTCTCAGTGCTTGTTTTGCTTGGGGAAGGGTATTTCTGTCAATGTGGCGGATTGTTTCAGCGACCTTGCTCTTGGTGAGGTCCAGCCAATGAGTCAGTACTGTAGGTTCAACTATTTCTCGCTAAGACCAATCAATGACGTACTGTTCCAATGCAAACAGGACTATCTCCTGGCCGGCCTTCAGATTTATTTTTCTCGGCTCTCTATATTTAGGTCCCTTCATCAGGAGTGGAGAGAGAGAGATAATTAAGGTTTAGCGTCGAGTTCAGCAATATTTCAGCTATATAGCGACGATCAAACAAAATTCTAAGTATTCAAGTTAATAACTTATAGTAATCCAAAACATTAAAACTTATACAACAAACCGATTTCTTTTAAATAACCTAAGATACAGTCTTCTTTCACCCGACTAAAAAGATCTTCTAAAGTATCTCCTCGATAAATCAGGAGTGTTCTTAGGTCCTTATCACTCACTATATCAAGGTTGTCAGTCACAATATGTTTGCATG
This sequence comes from Hanleya hanleyi, assembly GCA_036873755.1. NCBI lineage: Eukaryota > Metazoa > Mollusca > Polyplacophora > Lepidopleurida > Hanleyidae > Hanleya > Hanleya hanleyi. Next base: position 10,963 of record JAVTVY010043407.1, on the reverse strand, counting down.
GTGTATAAAGTTCTACGATTCGCAATCACAACTATAGCCTCCCGACGTGTATAACTTCCAAACTCTTTGACAGCATTAGATTAATTGAATATTTTGGTGGCTATAGATTTAGTATACTTACATGAAATGCAATGTGGTTCTTTGAACTTAAAAAAGTTTGGTACAGCGTTACGTAGCTCTGGATCATTCAGGATTCGAGGGAAATTAATAATGCCAAGGCCTTTATCTAAGTAGTTGAGTTTCAAGAAAAAACGATCTTGGGATGTTTTGATTATGTTCACTGGACGATACAACCGAAAATACGCTATATCTTGACATACTTGTGGGTGCTATTATATTTCCTGAAGACGCAGATCGTTGTATATCGTTGTGAAGCTGCAATGTGTATCTCCGAAACGTATTTTGCCAATACGCGCACTTCAGAGCTTGTCGTTAGTCGTATTTTCATTATTACCAGAAATACGGTTACGGAAACAGGTTACTGAGGGTTCAATTTTGGCATTTATCCGGGTTATGAAATTTGTATTACTGGATATGTGGTAGTATAGTTTTTTTCCCGATTAATACATGTATTCGTTGAAAACAGTCCCTTTCACTATTCAATTTTCTTAAATGAACACTTGGTTACTGGTTTCTACGGTGATTATACTATTAAAATTTGTGGCAACCAAGTCCCAAAAGGTATGTCATATGGTATTGTCCATCCAAGTTTGCCTAAATCACTGTGTGGCATCATCGAAGGTCATTTGTGTGGGCATATTTGTACCAAACCCAAAATTCTTGGAAGTTAGCATTTTTATCTCACCTTACGAAGTAAAGGGGAGATATTGTGAGGGGGGGAGAGGATGTCGTCGTCGGTGTCGGTGTCGGTGTCCCCTGCCTGGAAATGAATGGGTTTTTGGTTTAGCAAGTTAAAAAAAAATATAGAAAAAATATATAAAAATATGGGGGGTGGGTATGCCACCTTGGGGTACTACCCCTGGGGTGCTCTAATGTTAAAATCCCTATGAATGAGTTTTGCGTTTAGCTGAAGTGCACATGTACATCTGTACTTGGAAAGTTTCTTGCAGTTGTCAGCTGTCATTGGATGATTATGAAACTTGGTACACATGTTTCTTATGATTAAAGGATGTACCTGTGCTATTTTTGAGAAGAAATATTAATTTTTCTCCAAATTATGGCAAATGAATGAGTTTTCTGTTTAGGTAAATTGTACATGTAGGCCTCTACATGTATACATATACATGTACATGGCAAGTTTGCTCCAGTTGTCAGCTGTCATTGGATGATTATGAAACTTGGTACACATGTTTCTTATGATTAGAGGATGTACCTGTGCTATTTTTGACAAGAAATATTAATTTTTCTCCAAATTATGGCAAATGAATGAGTTTTCTGTTTAGGTAAATTGTACATATACATGTACATGATAAGTTTGCTGCAGTTGTCAGCTCTCATTGGATGATTACGAAACTTGGTACACATGTTTCTTATGATTGGAGGATTTACTTGTGCTATTTTTGAGATGAAATATTAATTTTTCTCCAACTTATGGCAAATGATTGAGTTTTGCGTTTAGCTGAAGTGCACATGTACATCTGTACACCACAGTTTGCTGTAGTTGTCAGCTGTCATCGAATGGTTATGAAACTTGGTACACATGTTTCTTATGATTAGAAGATGTACCTGTGGTATTTAGGAGATGAAATATTAATTTTTGTTCAAATTTTGAGGGTTTTGTCTTAATATGCCAATAATAATGTACATGTATATACATGTACATCTGTACATAGAAAGTTTTCTGAGGCTGTCAGCTTTCATTGGGTGAGTTTGACACTTGCTACCCAAGTTCAATGTGATTCAAAGATGTGCATGTGCAATTTAAGAAATATGACATTAAATATGAATTTTTTCCCTAATTATTGCAGTTTAGACTTTGTATCTTTCCATTGATAAGGTTTTTGTTGGGCAAAAATTTACAGGTAGATCTGTACATGGAAAGTTTGTTGAACCTTTCGTGGGATGATTATAAAACTTGGTGGATATGTTTCATGTTTTCCTAGATCACAGCTCTCCCGCAGTAATCCCACACGGGACTGACCTATCCAGCAGTAATCCCAAATCGCATTGGCCTATCCAGCTGTAATCCCAGACCGAACTGGTCTATCCAGCAGTAACCCCATTTGGGACTGGCCTATTTATCAGTAATCTCACACAGGACTGACCTATCCAGCAGTAATCCCAATGGCACTGGCCTATCCAGCAATAATTCCACACGGGACTGGCTTATGCAGCAGTAATCTCTCATGGGACTGACCTATCCAGATGTAATATGACACTGAATTGCAATTTGCAGCAGTAATCCGACATGGCACTGACCTATCCAGCCATAATTTTACATGGGACTGACCTATTCCGCTGTAATCCCACACAGGTTTAGCCTATCCAGCAGTAATCCCACACGGGACTGGCCTCCTCAGCCATAATCCCACACACTGCAGGATTGCCGTATGCAGCAGTAATCCCACACGGGACTACCTATGCAGCAGTAATCCCACACGGGACTGTCCTATCCAGCATTAATCGCATGCGAGACTCACCTATCCAGCAGTAAACCTGTTTATTGATGTACTTAGGGTTAGGGTAGGGTTACATGCGAAGTGCGAAGTAGGTCTGCGAGACGCAAGCTTTGTTGTGGATTTTCCTCTCCTTCTTTTGACTTTTTGGAATACGCATGCGCGAAGACAGTTTGATCTATGCCACACTTTTCAGCCTCCGATCTCACCTGCCAATCCTGCCTTCTAGCACTTTAGAATCCATTCGCAACTTCTCTTGGATATTCGATGGAATGAATTATTGCGTCGTTGATTTTCTTTCCGACAGTTCCGTCAATTATCAATTCATCTTACGTCGCCACATAGGAAATTATTTCCATCTACCGTTCAGTCACTTAAAAGCTGACGATCGACAAATCAGTTTATAGCTATCAGCACTATTTCTCTGAAAAGCATGTGAATGTCTTGAGTACATCAGGAATTCAAAGAAATGTATTCTCCGTCAAATTGAATGATACCATGAAACTTAATATAATATCAATCTTAAAATAATGTGTCACTTCCATCAAAAACATGATTTATATCCAAAGTTGTGTTATTTTCAATACAAGACCGTTGTGTGGAGCAGCCCAACGCAAGTTCGTGTCATTCCTTAACGCAAGACACAACATTTGTGTAAAAATGTCATTTGTATGTTAGTTCAAAAGTTCAAAAGTTTTATTTGGGGCCTGGAGAGACCTACGTCTTACTGATCAGTAATTACCGATACAGATTCGATATTTTTGGAATATCATGGTGTCCTGCCGGCATCATTGAAAACTGCTGACCGCTTCTCTCTCGCAGGAAACTAGCCTATGTTTATGTATATTATGATTGTCTGTTTGAATTTGGTGCTATTGCTGTTATATGAAATATGGAGTAAGTCTTTGGATTATGGACGAGGATATTCTTTAATAGACGACGGCTGAACTATGAATTGTTTTATTGATGATTACCAGGCCCCGTCGCCAAAAAATGGCGATGAACTGAAATCTATAAACAGTGCCCGCCACTATATATTGAGGATGACCAGGCCACGTCGCCAATAAATGGCGTTCACATGCAGGGCCTCATCAACGATAAATAGCGATGGGCAATCGCCATTTGTAGATGGTTGAAATTTTGAACACGGATGGAGTATAACTTTTCATTGAAAAGTATGTAACATTGTTCATATCCATGACCGCTGCGTATGTGATGGCACGAAGTGTCCAAAATAATACCGTCCAAAATAACACTTTGACCCGCAGTCACTATTATCACAAAGTACACATATATGTCTGTTCAACCGAAAATTCTATAGAATGAACTACCACATTTAGCTTCTAATGAGTTTCACACATGCACGTGTAGGTCATTCAGGTAAAAATCTTAAATATAAGTGTTCCTTCCGGCTGTGTCCGTTTGATCACTGTCTTGCAGAATGGATGTTTGTATTCAGTTGTAATGAATGTGTGCTATTGAAATACAACAGTATGTTGACGCGCTGTGTGTTATCTGTTCAATCCAAAATATAGAATGGAATACTGCCTTCAGCTTTCTCTGGCATCACTATGATATCTTTTCAAACACACTTATGACGTCACTCTATTGTCTCGGCGCTCCATTCTCTTTAATGAATGGAGAGTTGAGCTAGCTAGAGCCTATACACACTTCAAACGTTCCATTATTTTTAAGCTATCTTGAGCCTATAGCTCAATTCGGAAAGGGTTTTATCTCCCTTGTTCCACTAGGGGTGTGTTGGTGCAGAGAACTTCCGGTAAGTACCCGAGGCCCTCACAATTAGTTTTAGTGATTAAATATTTTATTTTGCTAGAGAATTATCTTTCTAATGTACACGTATACAGGATTTATCGGTTCATGTAAAACATATAAAACGAATAGTTTTTCAAACAAATAATTTGGAATAGTTCAACAATTTATTATTTAAAATAATTGCGGGTGCCTTCGGTAAAAGTGAACCGAGGCGACTCTAACCTTAAAGAGCGGCGATTATTCAAGGCGAGATCAGATAATTCACAAGCACTGGAATATCCAGTACATTTATTAATGTAGCGATAATACACACAAATGACATATGATTGCTAAGCTATAAGAGAAGTAGCATAATATGAGCGAGTCCGATGATCCATGTTCCTCTATGACAACATGCTTGTAAAACCTTTATATACATGGCAGATCAACAGGCTACATTAGCGATGGGATCAGCGATTTGCATATTACCAGATGGAGATGCAGGTTAAAACGGGAGTTGTCTCCCGTTTCCCGAACCCAAGCGGAAGTTTTCGCTGGCATTCGTAGGAAAATTATCACCAGTCTTCCAATTCAGTGATACGTAATGCCCTGTTTATAACTCTTTTTTTTTAAATATGCCGTTCTAATGAAGAATTGTCTCTCATTGATATAAACACTACCAAATGCAGACGTTATATGTTTTATCTGGCATTTCATATGTTGGAAGTCATTATCTTACCTGAAGTGAAAAAAAGTTTACAAATGCTTATAATCATCATCCGCTTATTAAAATATCAAAAGTTAATATTCCAAGACCTGATATGTCTGAATTTTCAGCTTCCTGGAATATGATTATTTCAAAATATCGACAAAAAGAAAAAATGCAGTCTATGAGTTTGAACGTGTCTTCTGTTGTGTTCTATCAAAAGGGCTGAAACCTGATGACATTTTACACAACTTCTTTCCTGTGATGTAATGTGTATCCACGACAACATAATAAAGTTTATGTACTCCGTCACCTTCCTCATGTAACACGACATCAATTTAATTGGCAAAGCCGAAATAGCTTTAATTTGGTGGGTCGGGTTACATATAGGACTTCACGTCTTGCGGTACATATATTGTGCTGACCGTTCAACTTGTGTCAGCATTAAAACCGTGACCTTTGTCAGCGGGCGTGTTTTAAGTCGCGAAATGTCTTCGTAATTCCATTCCTTATACAACAGTGGGCCTTGGCCCCTTCCGGCCTCGGCTCCATTATTTTTAAGGAATGGAAAGTTATTCAGATATTCCCCTCTACGTCTGTTTAACCGAGAAATGCTATAAGTGTACCCAGTCGTGAGAGGTATCAAGAGATATGATCTCTATGCAATGAAGGAGGAAATTTTTAATACTATCGATTGTTATCGTATTCGCCTGACAGCCACCTTTCTCCTGGCTCTAGATTATGTATCTAAAATACCGTAGGATAAGCACTCTGATTGACTTGAAAGAGAGCACGTGACAAGCAATTTGTTTGCCCTCGGTCAATCAACATAAACTGCTAATATCAACTCTATCACACCCCCTGTGTTTTACCAAATAACATTATTACGTATAAGGAAGGAAGCTCAGGTGGCATCTAATTCCAATAGACGTCGGTTCGGTGCGGATAATTTGACGTCATGATTTGCTTCAAGTGCCCAGTTGCACTCACCCGGAGGAAGGATAAGCTCATCCGTGTACTGCGATATGATCAGTGTAGATGAAGTACAGGGTCAACAATAATCTATTTATAAAATCCAAGATTCACGCTGTAGTTGGGATAGTCTTGAAATTTATTGTTAAGTGTTAACATTGTTGTTTCGTCATTTTGAACGTTTTAGCATGACCCTAGCTGCGTAGTGTGGACTCGTCCCCTGCGTGTCGATTTCGGGCTAATTAAGTCCGTTAATTTGTCAATTATCTGATTCAAGTAACCAAGAACAGGCGATTATATATTGGATGACGAAAATGTAGAAAAAAAATCTCTGAAACCTTGGCGGACAAATACAAAAGGTAAGATACTCGGAATATAAACCCTGATATTGATCGAGTAATAATAAAGTTATTCAATTATAAGAACATTTCATACCGTATACCAAAACATACCTCATTGACGCTTGTTAAGGAGAATCAGGATCTTCGAGATTTTCGAAATTTTTTGCAAAGTCTAAATTTCCAAAAACGCCCCTCATCATTATAATGACCAAATTTGATGACACAATGATACCATGAGACATGAAATGATAAAAAAAGGTATTTTTTATTTTGGAAAATACCTTTGTGAAGCAAAAATGAAACGAAATGACAAAGAATTTCGGAAGCGACTTTCAGAAAATAAATACTATAACAGACCAGGAAAAGGATAAATAAAATGTCTCAACTAAGTTTGGAGATCCTACGAGCAAAATTACCCATTTCGCCTGAAGCACGTGGTCGTACCTCAATGCCATTAGCCCCCCTGAACACGTACCAGTTACGTGGTCAAACCAACTGAATTGTTCAGAAAAATGTCGATTCACATTTCTTCCTGCTCAGGTGGACACTTTTCGGCCTCGATGCATTAACCCTTCACACAAAACTGAACACCTGTCAATCAAAGTCCATCTGAATGAGACAGTCATTCAACATGTTGTTGTTGTTTCGTGTTGTTGTTGTTTTTGGTACGTGTTCAGGGGGGGCTAATGGCATTGAGGTAAGCAAGTTTATGTTCACCCATTCTCATCGACAAACCCTTTCAGAACATGAGTTCGGAATGCACAACCATTCAGGTGTGAGGACGTACTACTCACCAAAATTCACTATACTACCATCTTTGTTGTCTAAATTTGATGTAATTAGACGGATGATCTGTTTTTCCAAATTATCAAATCTCGTGCGATTTCTTGAGAAGAACGCGGCAGGATATTAGAGTAAGGCGGCTGAAAAAAGTACATCTCCAGGGAGGTTTCCAAAAATTATACTCTGTAATGAAACTGTCGAATTAAATATTTTGTATTCTAAATATCATCATATTTTACTGAATTATGATGCCTCTTTGATGTTTATACATGTTATGGACGATATCTTCGAAATGCTTATTTGAGCGTATGAATATTATTAACATGTGATGGGTCACCTTGTTTGAGAAAGAAGCACGCTGTTACTTTCCCACCTGTGTGATTTCAAAGCGCTGAATTCGATTTCTTTCCCAACAGATGGACTTAAAAGTACCTATCTAACTGTGTATTTTTGGAAAATTTGAATTTAATATCTGCTGTAGTTTATTTACTATTGAATTGTCTTGATTTCCTTGTGACGTCGGAAGCAAAATGACGAAATTTCAGCGGTATTTTGTGTTCACGTGCACAGTCGAATATGAAAGTACGGCCACGTGCTTCAGGCGAAATGGATAATTTTGCTCGTAGGATCTCCAAACTTAGTTGAGACATTTTATTTATCCTTTTCCTGGTCTGTTATAGTATTTATTTTCTGAAAGTCGCTTCCGAAATTCTTTGTCATTTCGTTTCATTTTTGCTTCACAAAGGTATTGAAAACATTTTTCCAAAATAAAAAATACCTTTTTTGTCATTTCATGTCTCATGGTATCATTGTGTCATCAAATTTGGTCATTATAATGATGAGGGGCGTTTTTGGAAATTTAGACTTTGCAAAAATTTTAGAAAATCTCGAAGATCCTGATTCTCCTTAACAAGCGTCAATGAGGTATGTTTTGATATACGGTATGAAATGTTCTTATAATTGAATAACTTTATTATTACTCGATCAATATCAGGGTTTATGTTCCGAGTATCTTACCTTTTGTATTTGTCCGCCAAGGTTTCAGAGATTTTTTTTCTACATTTTCATCATCCAATATATAATCGCCTGTTCTTGGTTACTTGAATCAGATAATTGACAAATTAACGGACTTAATTAACCCTAATTGGACTGGGCGATTTGGATTACCGCAGCGTTTGGAGGGGGAGGGGGCGGAAAGTGCCTCCACATATATACTTTCGCTATACCTAAAGGTACCTAGAGGGCTGAAACTTATCACACTATATCTTTCGATCAAGCTCTACTAGAAAATGTAGAAATGTCCAAGATGGCCACCTTGATGACGTCACAGTGACGTCATTTTCAAAAATGGCTCTTTTGACGATTTTCGGTAGAATTTTTCTAATTTTTTATTCATGCGGTTTCTTCGCAAAGACCGCATGATAAATTAGTAAATAGTAATCTGATATGAAATAAAATAGATTTTACCCACTTTTCCATGCAGAAAATCAAAAATTTTGAAGAAATCTGACGAAAATATCCATTTTCAAAGTACCAATTTTTTTTCACATGCAACTACCGTGATAAAACGCCAAGGCTTCCGTTTGGCGTCTTATAAGGCTAACTTGAACTACATGTATATCCGTCAGGGATCGCCCAAAATAGCTATTTCGTTCGGCCAGCCATTGTCCACCTCTTATATCTGTGCAGATCATGCAAGTATATGCCTACCCTCTGCAAAGTGTACCTTATGTAATAGTTATCGCCTGAGACAGAGGGGTTCATGCTGAATGAACACTCACACCAGTCCGATTTGAATACCGAGGTCGCGAAGCGACCGAGGTATTTAAATCGGACTGGTGTGAGTGTTCATTCTGCATGTACCCCGATGTCGAAGGCGATAAATAACTTACACAATGACCGTATTGTGTAACACATCATGGTTGTTTCAGGACAAACAACACATTTGCATACGAAACATAACTTCCACAACCCGTTTGACTGGTCCGTAACTCTCACGTTATCGACAAAGATTTGTAACAAAAAGATATATGTAATTGATATATATACGTATCACAATCTACATTACGTGAAACGCATATGAAGCAAAATATGCAGACATACAAATTACATATCCCTATGTCCATACGCATGATCTCATACTAGGCCTATAATTAAGAGAATGTCTGACAGAAATGCACGTTTACCGGTACACATTTGACTTGTACCCACACATATACGTACGACAGAAAATTGATGCGTTATGGCAGGTCAGAGATAGAGGCAGACCGTCAGCAAGGAAGGACGTCTCTTCAGATTTCTGGTTTGGTATCCTTTCGTGCATTGAGTTTGCTTTGTCTTTGTGTTTATACAGATTTATATATATATACAATTCTAGTCAATCATATCCATTTTGCACAGTTACTCAGCACTGCTAATTTGGGCTCCCTTTTGTTTTTTTTTCTTCCCTGAGTCGCCCCAGGGACTTGTCTTTGTAACCGCTTTCTTTGTGTAACCTGTCTTTCGTGTCGTCTTGTATAGCACTTCATCGCCATCTTTGTGTGTGTGTATGTGGGTCCACTGACTCGTCATGTCGGACGAGTCAGAGGATGACATGGAGGTGACTTATTTAGACAGCCAGGGTTTTGTTGAATGTGGTCGTCAAAAATTGGGGAAACATAAACGTGATGAAGATGATGACCCGTCCAGCTCTGGTAAGAAAAAAAAGGCTGAGAAAATTGACCCTACTATAGAGAATCCGGAGATGATTGTTTTTATGTCTGCGGCTGGTGGGACTCCCCTGGCCAAAGTAAATCCAATTAGCTTCGGTGTTGCTATTCAAAAAAAAGTAGGTCAAGTACAACAAGTAAAGAAATTACAGTCGGGCAGTATGCTCATTAAATGCAGCCAAGCAAAACAAGTTAAAACACTGCTGTCAACTGGCTCCTTTATGGGCCGTGAAGTCAAGTGTACATTAAAGTTAGAAATGAAGCCCCGTGGTGTAATCTACAACGTAGCACAAGATATATCCGAGGAGGATTTACAAAAGGTATTGAAAAAACAGCGTGTAGTGAAAGTACAGAGGCTCACTAGGGGGAGGGGAAAAACGCCTACAAATTGTATTTTGTTACATTTTGATTCGGACTCTCTGCCATCCGAAGTAATTCTTGGCTTCCAACAATTCAAGGTCAAGGAGTACATTCCTCCTGTTATTAGGTGTTTTCAGTGTCAACGTATTGGTCACGTGGCATCTGAATGCAAAGGAAAACTACGGTGTTCACGTTGCGGTGAAAATCATGAATATGCTGCTTGTCCTAATATGGAGACCCCGCGCTGTGTGAACTGTCGTGGGGATCACAGCGCGGCTTGGCTTGGGTGTCCAGTGAGAAAAGAGGCTAACAAGGCTCAGTTTATTAAAGTTACTGAAAAAATTTCCTATTCACAAGCATTGAAGAATGTTCGAGCTGAAAATGCTCAGCAGAGCAGTCAGCCCCCAACCCCTGGTAGCCTCCCTGCACTTGAGCTATCTCAATCCTCCCAGCTTAGTACTTCAGCTCGTAGTGCTCCGGCGTATGTCCCGACACCGAAAGTTAAAATATTAAAGTCTTTTGGTACACAAACAGATGTTGTTCCGCCAATGACTGTGATTAATTTAATCACTTTCATAACTGGAGTATTTTTCAAGTGTGTTGAGGTGAAAGAAGGCCTCCACCAGAAAATACTAAAAGATATTTCTGAAATGGCCAGTAAGTGTTTGGGTGATGATGTTGGTACTGACGTCATCACACCAGATTCTATTCTAAAACTTTTAGTACCAGCTACTTCTGATCCTTAATGGCTTCGTTTAGGCACCT
>JAVTVY010043406.1:0-19854 GCA_036873755.1 Hanleya hanleyi | reverse complement strand
GATGGTGGGCTATACCACTTCCGCAAGATGCCGTTCGGTCTTGTAAATGCTCCAGCTACCTTTATGCGGCTTATGGAGATGGTGCTTCGAGGTCTTTAGTGGGACATCTGTCTCCTATATTTGGATGACATTGTCATTTTTTCGAAGACCTTCGACGAGCATATGAATCATCTGGAGCTCGTTTTTCGCCGCTTGAGAGAGGCTAGATTGACACTGCAGCCTACCAAATGCCACTTGGTCCGTAAGAAAGTACGGTACCTTGGTCATCAGATTGCCAAGGAGGGCATAACCCCAGATCCGAAGAAGACCGCCGCTGTGTCCACTTACCCCCAACCCCAAAATGCCCAGGAAGTCCGCAGTTTCTTGTGGTTGGCGGGCTACTATAGGAGATTTATTGAGCATTTCGCCGACATAGCCAAACCGTTAACGATCCTGACAGAAAAGAAAACACCGTTTCTGTGGTCACAAGAGTGTGACACTGCTTTCCACACATTGAAAGATGCTTTGACAACTGAACCGATTCTAGCATTTCCCGATTTTTCACTGCCATTCCAACTACACACGGACGCGAGTCTAAACGCCGTTGGCAGTGTGCTTTCCCAGGTTCAACATGGGAAGGAACGTGTGATTGCTTATGCATCGAGGGCATTAAATCCAGCTGAAAGAAATTATGCAACAATCCAGCGAGATTGCTTAGCGATCGTGTGGGCGTGTCGCGTCTTCCGCCTTTACTTGTATGGCCGAACTTTCGTTTTGCTGACGGATCATAAACCCCTGGTCTACTTACGAAACCATAAGGATGTTAATTCCAGGCTTACGCGATGGAGTATCGAACTCGAGGAATTCGATTACAAGATCACATACAGGAAAGGTAAAGCCAACAGCAACGCGGACGCTTTATCCCGCATACCATACCCAGTATCACCCGACGAGAACGCCATTAAATCGGTGTATTCACTGACCACTGATCCAGTTTTCTGGACTGTTTTAAGTACCCCTGCCATCGAAGTTGCGCAACAGGAGGACCCAGTTATTCGAACCGTGATCAACTGGGTACTGGGTGGTAAGAAGATACCCGCTACATCGATCAGACATTCCTCACCCGAGCTGAAGCCGTTTTGGAGATGCCTGGCGCTTCTACGGGTAAGAGATGGCATTCTCTACAAGAAAGACACCGATTTTGCTCAACACAGCCGGGAATGGCTTGTAGTCGTCCCGCAGAGTCTCACCCCTGAGGTCCTTAAGACAGCTCATGACAATCCAACAGCCGGACATCTGGGACAGGATAAGACCATCAATACCATTAGACACAGATTCTTTTGGCCAGGCTGGCAGGCTCAGGTCAAAAGGTACTGCAGCGAATGTCATGCATGTGCAGTACGGAAGTCTCCAACTCCGAAACCAAACGCTCCATTAAACCCAATTTTGGCCACTCGCCCATTTCAGTTTGTGGCGATTGATTTTCAAGGACCGCTACTGCCATCAAGCCGCGGTAAGAAGCATATACTTGTATTGCAGTGTAAATTCACTAAATATGTCGAGGCCTACGCACTGGCTAACCAAGAAGCAACAACAGTAGCTGACGTATTGGTCGAACGATTTATCCCGCATTTCGGGATACCCGAAATCATTCACTCCGATCAAGGACTTCACTTCTAATCTGATTAGAACACTTTGTTCCCTGCTTCAGATTAAAAAGACGAAAACAGCCGCATATACACCCAGTTGTAACGGACAGGTTGAGAGAGTCAACAAGACCATAGGAGAATCACTCGCAGTGACCACTAAGCAGTGTGCCAGTGGCAATATGCGTCAGTGGGACCGATACTTACCTCTAGTGTGCATGGCGTATAACAACGCGCAAAATGCTTCCACCAAATTTCCTCCGCCATTTCTGGTTTATGGGAGGCTCCCACGCACTCCTTTGGATTTGATGTTTGGGACCGCACCGACGGCTCCTGAAGGGCAGTCAGTGGATGCATATGCTGTAGAGCTTCACAAGCGAATCCTGACGACATTTGAGGAAGTGCGACGTAACCAGGCAGCAGCCGCAGCCAGACAGAAGCAGCCCCACGATAAAAACATCAGAGGTACTTCGTTTTCTCTGGGGGATATGGCATACCTGAGACGCCATGTCTTTGCCGATGGCGAATCCAAGAAATTCGCTGACCGATGGCTAGGGCCCTATACAATAACCAAAGTGATGGGTCCTGTGACTTACGAAATACATTGCGAGGGTAACGGGCACCGGACGGTTGCCAACTTTTGCAATCTGAAGCGTGGATACCGCCGTCATTCTGACCCTGCAGCTCCACGCATGGATGAGGAGCCCAGCTTTGTATGGGCTGGTGAAAATAAGGCTAAGAAGCCTTCGTTCCCCGAGTCGGATTCTGATGAGGAATTATTAGCATTCGACGGATATCGTCCACCATCTTCGTCGAGGCCTGCCGTGTCTGTTCCCTCGACTGCCGTTTCTGTCGGACCTAAAGAGGTCCCTCACGTAACTCCGCCTCCCCTACCTGCGCTGCCGACTCGACGTTCTTCACGCATTCCCAAACCCATTGTCCGCTTCGACCCATCTCCTTGACCAATGTAGACAAATCATGTTTGGGGGTGATGAGTTTTTTTTTTCTTCCCAAGGGGGAGGGAAGTATAGTTTTGCCATATTTCTATGAATTTATTTTGGTTGTTTGTACTACGGCTATATTCTTGAAACCACATCTGTCGGACATGAACGTTTGTGTGGGTGTGGAATTTTTAGTGTGTGTTGGTTGATGATATAAATACCTGTAATTTGATTTGTGATGGTTTTAATTGTCCATAAGGTTGACTATGTATTTTGATTCCTATTACCGAGTTGTAAGGTATTTGCTAAGAAATGTACTGCTTTGATATTTGTACATGGAATGTCGGGAGACATTCTTTAGAAAGAGGGGACGAATGTGATACCCTGTGGCACTATATTGTTGTGCGCAGTGTTATGTAACAAGGTTGTGATGAGTCTGTGGTGCACTGAGGGAGTCCGCCGGTCAGACACCTAGGAGTCGGACGTGTATCGCATGTGTGTGAGATATCATATGTACCTTGTGGACTGGAAGCTAGAATACAACAGGCTTTATTATACAACAAGCAGACTTCATCTCCATTCTATTCCTTCTCCATTCTGTATGAACCTGTTATCGGCTGTCACAGACTGTACATAAGATAATAATTAAAGAATTGCCAAACCACAGACTGTAACGAAGTGAGCAGGATGTTGCTGTTTATGTTTCAATTGTGTTGAGATGTTCAGGTGAGAATGTGCGGTCCATCTTTTATGTAAAAACCACAGGACTGAGGAGAACAATAGTCTGCCTGGATACAAAAACAAAGGACTGTAAACAAGAAGGCATGGTCAAACCATAGACTGTAAATTTGGCAAAGAAGTAAGCGCATATATCTATCAATTTACATGTTTTGTATATGTTTTAATAGTGCTAAATACGTAATGTATGTTAAAGAATAAAACTAAAGTATTCTACGGAAAACAATCTGATTTATTGAAATTTATAGTGTACTACTCTCCGCCATGACTTGACTGTACCTCGTAACTACACTTGCCCATGCTGTAGCAACCCGACTGTACCTTAATGGTAACTCCAGCTATAAAATGGCTCATCATGCCTTGCACAAGACCCTGTACCTTGAGTGTACCTCTGGATGAACCCAGTCCGTTAGGAAAAGAACAGATGCCTTTCTCTGGCCCCGACCATGGCTGCGACAACTTTAGTATCCAGACCATAGACATCGTCTACCCATATACCAAGGATTCCTCCTTTGGAGTTGAGAGAAAAATCCGAGAGCGGGAAATGATCTGGATGCTAGGACTTGGGTCAGTTTTTCTGTATTGTTTAAATGATAATGTCAAAGCGTTCGGCAATGTTACAAACCACAGTTCAAATTAATCCAAAATTATCCAGCTATTCAAACCCCACCAACGGAGATATCTCAGTCATGTTTGGAGAAAGATTCACGATCATATCACTTTAAATTACTTAGTGGGTTTAACTAACACACCCAATAGTGTATATAACTGACGTACAGTCCTGTATGCTTTACCTACAGAAGCTTTAAATGTAATAGCTACAGACATACAACGATCTGTATGTTCAGGAAATATAATACCACCCACAATCACTACAGTTTGTCAATATATAACGTATTTTCGATTGTATCTTCTAGTGAATATTATCGAAACATCCGAAGATCGGCTTTTCTTGATACTCAACTACTTGGATAAAGGATAGGACATAATTAATTTACCACGAATCCTGAATGATCCAGAGGTATGCAACACAATACTAACAATTTCAAGTTCACAGAACCCCCCTTGTATTTCATATAAGTATATTAAATCTATAGCCACCAAAAATTAATTAATTACTGTAATGCTGCCAGGAGTTTGATTGGAACGTATACACGTCCGGAGACTATAGTTTTTATTGCGAATCTCCGAACTTCATCTATACACAAAGCAAACATATTGTGACTGGTAACCTTGATGTAGTGAGTGATGTCCTTAACACACTCATGACGAAGGGTCCTAAATATAGAGAGCCGAGAACCTGACGACCGACCAGAAGATAGTCCTGACTGCACTGGAACATTATGCCATTGAATGGTCAAAGCGAGGAAAAGTTGAACCTACAGTACTCGCTGACTGGCTGGAAACCACCAAGTATGAGGTCGTTGAAACAATCCACAATATTGACAGAAGTACCCTTCCTGAAGCACAAGTACTGGGAAACCTCAATTCGCAAATAGTTGTAGCAAATCCCCAGAGTAAATTCGTAATAGTCCTTGTAGAAAAAAACTCCAAATAACATCATATTCATATATAAATATTACTATTACCAGGTGCTGAATAAGTACTTGAGTTTTAGCACACCATCACGTCTATTTACTCCCAAACTGTATTTACTCAGAAAAATTTATTTAGCAACCACAAAACGACTCTCAAGGCAAAGGTATTTGTCTGATAACGATATACCGAAAGTGTACTAGCCCCCAAAATGCATAAATCAGCATACAAAGCTAGAATCATATCTGGTTCTAAATGCTGCACCACCAAGCTTCTTTCAACCGTGTTAACGACGGCCCTTTAGGCCGTGAAAGCTTTTTGAGAAAGGTATTGTGCCACAATTTATAAAAACTCTGGCGTTGAATGTATGTGGATATAGAAAAACTTACGGAATGTCTTACGGGAGAACTTGACGTGAAAGACCAGACTCCATACAGACATGTATCCACATGGGATGTCTCGACTCTCTATATTACAATCCCTCATCAGGACCTTATTGGCCGTCTGAGTTCATTAAATATCGGTGTTCAAGAACACTGATCGCCGATATATTAATGTCAGAATCCATAAAGCATTCCTTATCTCTACTACATACAACGGATACCATTCATGGGATGTTTCTTTGTTTATAGAGTTGCATAAATTTCTCATTAATAACATCTATGTGAAATTTGGCAACACAATATATCCACAGCATGTGTAGTAATTCGGCACCCCTTTTGACTGACCTATATCTGTTCTCTTATGAATGCGACTGTATGCCGACGCTTTCAAAAACCGATCATTTCAAACCCGATCCTTCTCATTCACAAAACGTTATATAGACAATCTTCTCGCTGTGGATAATCGCTATATAAATGACGCCGTGAAGGATATATCTCCACCTTCACTGGATTTGAAAAAAAACCTGCCTGCTTAATTCCTGCAGGAAACTAGCCTATTTGTATGTATACTATGATTTAATTTTTGAAGTTGGTTCTAATGCTGTTATGTGAATTAGGTATTTGGATTATGGACGCGGAAATTCTTTAATGAACGGCGGCTGAATAATGAATGACGGACTAGACGCTCGTATTTACAACTACACGCTCGTTTATCCATTTGTGTTTTATTCTACATACAGTATCGAGAAATAAAATTCTTCACTTTTGTGATCAAAACTGTATTCGTCTGTTAAGATGGTTGTTTTTGACTTGAAGCTTAAATGGGCGAGCCAAAACAATGTGAGTAGCGTAGATGTTATTTTGGAAAATACTTCTCAAGTTGAAGCTATGAAAATCTCGTGCCTTCTGACCAACCGTAATGCGTTTGTTTTTGTTTCTTTTTTCACGTATCTCTCCATGGAAGTTCACAGTTTACTCGGTTTTTATTCAGAAAGGACTGGTTCGTTGTAAACCCGAAGAAGATCGGACGAAGCCGGAACAAATCACACTTTTCCACCAATCAAATCAATGACTCTATTAGTTACACAATCAAACATGGAAACGAAGCAGTTTAGAACGCAGCTCTAGCAAGACAGTTTTTGTATGATCTCCTGCAAATCCGTCATCTGACGATGGTATCAAAATGTGTACCGTAAATATGTGGCTGAAATCAATCTGATAGAGACAGAGAATGTGCCTGAACCAAGCTTCACGTTTATTCCAAAGCGTGTAATACGCAAAGACAATAAATCATTTATGGGGCTTTAAATAAAACAGACTGGAGTCTAGATTACGTACATTTACTACCCCCTCTGATAGGATGTACGTAATCTAGACTCCGGTCTCTGAACTTCCTCTTTTGTGGAAGCCGAAGTGGCCGAGTGGTCTAGAGTGCTTGCATTTACTGCTGTAGATTTGGTGCCAAACTCTGAGGACGCGGGTTCGAGTCTCGCACGGGACTGACCCATCCATCGCTAGTATTTGTACTTTATCAAGAAAGTGACATACTAAAAATAACTGGATATAAATGTTTCTAAATGGCATTAGTATATAATAGAATCTGAGATTCCACGTCAGACAACATCATTCTACTCAACAAATCATCGAATACTACCTGAAATCTAAGAACAAAATGGATTGTGCTTTATTGACTTCTCCAAAGCCTTTGATACAGTGTAGAGAGGCGGATTATGGTACAAATTTGTGCAACATGGTATAACCGGTATGTGTTTCACTGTTATCAAAAATATGTATAAGGATATTAAATTTGTGTATCAAACAAGAAAGTAAAAAGTGATTTCTTTATCTGTGAGTTAGGAGTACGTCTGGGTGAGTGTATCACCTCTAGTGTTCTCGCTTTACCTTAATGAGCTTAATGACTTAGATTCCTCAGCGCAGAAATGGAAGAAAAAATGAATTTATTTATATTGCTTCTCTGTTTGTTATAGGCTGAATACACAAGTGTCTAGTTCATCATGCAATATTCAACCGTCGCCCACGAAATAATTTCCGCGTTCATAATCCAAAGAACTAATTCAAATAACAGCATTAGCACCAAATTCAAAGAAAAACATAGTATACATAAACATACTAGTTTCCTTAAGCAATCAACAGTTTTCAATGATGCCGACAAGATATAATAATGTTCCAAATATATCATACCCGTATCGCTGATCAGTATTCTTAATCCAAATGATTTATCGTTATCGAGACAATGATGTATCTCAGTCACGCTTTGATTGTGACTGTTCATATGAACACCATGAGGATCTCAGGTACATGGGTTCATACGACCCATAGCCCTGGGTTAAGCAAGTTACAGAAATGGTATAGCAGCGTGTACGATGCCTCAATAGAGATATTCTAATAGAATTATTAAAACTCAGTTCAAGTTTGAAAAATATTCGATAACATTGAAAACTAAAGAGAGAAATGTGCTCTCCTGATTTAGGGTTGGTAGTCACCGTCTCCCATATAGAAACCGCATCATCCCTTGAACTATCAAAAAGGATAGATATTGTGCGGCATGTCAAACAGGTGAAATAGGGGACGAGTCCCATTTTCTGTACTCCTGCCCAACGTGTGTATATCAGACCAAATGTAATGCAAATTAGATATCTATTCCAAACAGATGAAAAATATGGCAAGCCAAAGTGCTTTTTATTCAAGAATTTTCGATATCGGAATTGAAATTTCCGATATCGGAATTCATGTCCTTCAATTTCCGATATCGGAAATTGAATTCTCGATATCGGAAATTGTTGAATAAAAAGCACTTTGGCTTGCCATATTTTTCATCTGTTTGGAATAGATATCTAATTTGCATTACATTTGGTCTGATATACACACGTTGGGCTGTACTGTTTGCAGTACAGTTCGGATTATCATCTTAATGACCATTTTTAGTATCACTGTTAAGTTACTCCAATGAACTACTATAGCTTAATAATAAATGAAGCCGATCTGTTGATATACGACATCGCATGTACACCTTTATGCGTTCAATTAGCGAACACGTGTATCTTGTTCCATATACTCCATTAATCAATAGAGATCAGCAGTTGAACATTACTGTGGAGTTTGGCAAATTGCATCCATGGAGTTTAGGAATGAGAGCTCATCCGAATGATCTCTTCAAAAGAGTAAATCCAGTAATTCTGCTCCTAATTCCACCAGAATTTGAATTAGTTAATTTTCTGACCAATTTCGCAACAAAATGGCCTGTATTAAGAGACCACGAGTTTCAAAAATAGATTCGTACCTCAATTTATATCTATTTCTAGAATCTGTTGAAGGAAACCTATTTGGAAAAATGATTAGATTTAACGTTCGATTCAACATCTGCACAAGGTATACGCTTTTAGTATCACGAACAGTAATCAAAAGTTTAGTCATATTGTAGAAATCATAGATTGAGTGCTAGGCGAGAGATGTAAATAAATCGATGAATGGAAATTGGCTGTAGGCGGACACCCACGAGCTATAACGTGGGATCTCTATTTAACCGGATCAAAGGGTTCCTACGTCATATAATACAGGTGCGACTTATGGCCAGAGTATCTTAATTAGCAGAATTCTATAAATATTTATTCGGGGAAAATATTGTAGCTAATTAAAATACAATAAGATACCTTTCATAGTAGCTTCGAGTAAACAAGTCTGACATTTGTAAAGATAAAATATCTGTAGAAAACACGAATTTGCTGTGACTATATTTGTGTAACACAAGCCATGCATTGTCAGATCGGACCGAAAGTGCACTTTCACATCCACGTCTTTGAGTAATCCAAATGAGGATATTTATTGTAACGATTTCTATGTGGTGTCTTATTTGTGGTAAATTTGTGTTCAATCAGCTATTGGTAAAGAGTCAAGTTTCCAATTCCATTGAATTTTGCGGGGCATATATAATTATGATAATAGGATGTCTTATTCTTGTATCTCGTTTCCCCCTCCCCCACCCTGTCTACTCTCATTAAGTGACTCTAACATATAGACATATTAAATGAGTAAAAATATCAATCATATAAAGAATAAGTTTCTAATTTCGAAAAATGTCGGAATGCAGTCGGAAAACCGAAGCGAAGAAGATTCCATTCGAATTCCATACGTTTCCATAACCTGTTCACGCACCGAACATGGAAATATAAGATCAGATAGAATGTAATACACGTAGATGTAGAGAATTCTGCTAACTCGTGTGTTCCTCACAACTGCTAAACACCCGGAGCTAAATTGATGTGATGGTTTTAAGCAAATAGTTACAATCTAGATAGAAATGGCAAAGTTGAGATTATCATGACCGAAAGCATAATTTGACCGCAACCATATGAGATTCTGTGCATTGTTAAGGTGGGGACGGTTATGGATAATGGATATAGAATGTTGAGATACTGTATAGATGACGCCTGATTTTCCCCATTTCTCATGCATTCTATAATTCATATATTCCTGTAGTTTAATTTTCAATCTATGCAATGACCACCGCCCTATCTTGTTTTACTGCCCTGATTCCAAAGCGAGGCGAAGCGAAGGTTCTTTGGCCCGGATTCACAAACCAGACGTGTGTACTCGTATTCTCTGTTCGACAGGCTGAACAGTTTACTGGTCTTTGAAATTCTGGACTACATCTCTTGAAAAAATTGTTCACTTTTAGGACCGGTCATAACATGGACTACTATTACCAACTCGAAAAAATCTATTGGGGCTGATTCTTCTTCAACAAGACTGATGCTCGACACTGTCACTATAGAGATCGGTGACATATGACACTATAGAGATCGGTGACATATGACACTATAGAGATCGGTGACATATGACATCCGTGCTGAAGTTGCCAGTCAGTATTAACATCAAGCTTAGAAAATGAATGTCAGAGAAAACATTATAAACAGTGAACGTTGAGGAATTCAATAACTTTCATTATCTGACATGGAAATTACGAATATTTTATATAAAACGAGCATTGTCTTTCTATTTATAGACAACTATCAATCAAGTGAAGTTGGACACGTTGGATATAATCCTCTGTTCTGGTTTGATCAAATGTTCTATAGCTTAAGGGGAATTTGCCTAAAAATAAATTGCAATTAATTTGCAATGCGCATCACATACCATTTTAATCTCTGATTATTATGATTCCCTGAATATGTTGAAACAAACATTAAATGAAACTGTCCTTAATAATGATGGAAGCTATTCCCATGAAGATAATTAGGACCTTTAATAACCCAGCCTCGGCTCATAAGGGCATTACGGATTGTCAAACACTTGTTCTAGGACCCTTACCGATATTCCAATCTGCCAGATTATGGAACATCGAACATGATATATGCCCCACTGATTAGTAAATACTTAGGGATATATGCCTGCTGGGATATTGTGCTAAATAAAAAAAATAACAGAGACAGGCATTCATCATTGTAAGGATTATTTTGGTCACTAGAGCCGACATACTACCAGATCCCCAGATCAGATTAGTAGCCTGTGTGGCTGATGGGGACTGACTTGGGATGTCGTTGTGAACACTCTATGTCATGGTAAAAATAGGCCTCAGCTCCACAAAAAGCTTGTCGTAAGGGGCGACTAACTGAGGCACCCGTTGGTTTCCCGGGTGTTAAAAGGAATAAGACCCTAACTGTGTGATTTCCGGGTGTGAAAGGAATAGGAATCAAATTTCGTGATATGACTGGAATAGTGTTATCCCTGATTAAAATATTCCCCATACTGTTGACATATACGAAGGGTCCTGGGTGTTGAAAGGAAAGGGACCCTACCCGTGTGGTTTCCGGGTGTGAATAGGAGTAGGAACCAAACCTCATGATATGACTGAAATAGTGTTGAAAGCGACGTTAAATCATATTCACTCACTTGTATAAGAATTATATCGGGAGAGGCGGATTCAAGTTGTATTGATCAGCTGATTATATACATGTAACAGTTGAATATGATATATACAATAACAAGCATTCTCATACATAATTCATTCATATTAAATCTACGTACGCTGTCAGCGTACACATTGTCCATGTAATATGAGAGATATGTTAGTCTAATATTATCGGCCACAATGGTTGGTGCAATGGTAAAAAATTCGAATGTTTGAAAAAACAGTGTGGTTCTGGCGAATCCGGTCGATTCTTGAGTATTTCTTTCGACAGTTTGTGAATCTCCGAAGGATTACCTGTTGTATTTGGCTTATGTCGACAGTCTACCTGTACTGGAAATCGGATACATTCTAAAGAACCTATCACTAATCCATGCAAACTCCAAGAAATGTCAATGTGAATGAAAAGCGATTTCTTTTTCAAGAAACTGTCGATCGATATCTTTTCGAATTTAAAAAATGCTGGCAACCACATTGCGGTCAGTCGATATTCATTGGCATGCTGGGTTTCCACGTCGGACGTCACTCATTGACGCAAAACGCCATGGTATGCTACTCAAAAGGTTTTGTTGCAAAAAAATCGGAATATTGTCAATTTTCTTCAGAAACGCATCTTCCAATCGCTTCATATGTATCGTATGAACACCCCTTGCCGCGAATACACGATTCATCACCTCCCAGAAATCTTCCTTGAACTTGAATTCTAAGGAGATTGGATGATGGGCTATGGTTTTTACACAACGGATTAATGGAAATTCCCCAACATGCCATTCTGACGTACATTTGCATTAATTTTCTATCATGCATACTAGTCCTCAGAGGCAAAAAAATCATGTTCCCCCGTATGCTTTCCTGAAACGCGCCCTAGTGACATTTTGTTGAGAGGTAAGGTTAGATTATCAGAAGAACTGTATTGCGATCGGCACTTTGAATCAGCCAACTCTCAAGGCAACTGTCTTTCGTGTTTACGGTTGACTCTACAACTCCATGGCACAATATATCGAACTTAAATCGTCATACCTCACTTTGGAGAAGAAAACCGGAGGTCGACAACAACAACATGCTGAAACCACCGAACAGCTGCCAGAGAGTGTCAATACTGGGTTAAAATAGACATAGGCACAAGTCGCCCAGCTGTGCTCGCATCCTCTTTTCATCAGGATCTGTGGCGTTGTTAACCCTACCTGCCCTGGGGGGCGGGGGAGGGGGGGGAGGCGAAATGGCCCCCCCGCCAAACTTTCTGCGCTATCTCCGGAACGACAAAAAATGGAGAGCTGAAACTCCGTGACTTTATAGTTTATCATATTGGGGTCGTTTTGAGCCTATTTGCATAACCCACCGAGCAGAGGATCATGGGAAAATTCCAGATGGCGGCCACGTGGGGTCCCAGAAAAGTGATGTTTTTGTCATATTTCTTCAAAATTTCTGCTTTTCCGCGATGAAAAGCAGGCAAAAACTATTTTATTTCACATCACATTAATATTTACTAATTTATCATGCAGTTTTTGTGGAGAAATTGCATGAATAAAAAAATCGGGAAATCTGACTGAAAAATCGACCAAAAAATGCCGCTTTTGAAATGACGTCACTGTGACGTCATCAATGTGGCCATCTTGGATTTTTTGACATTTTCTGGTAGAGCTTGACCCAAGGGTATAGTGTGGTAAGTTTTAGCTCCCTAGCTCAAGGGGTAAGAAAAATAATTAGGGAGGGGGGGCATTTCGTCCCCCGCCAGGCTACAATAGGTCCCAAAAAAACCAGGCCAGATAGGGTTAATGTCCTGGAGACATTTTGGTGAAAAACAAGTTTTCAGTTCTGACCCCAGCCTCATAAATCCCCTGATCCAAACACCAGAGAACACATACAGGAACAGTAGGACCGTATATTTATGTCAAGAGGTGTTCACAATATCCTCCTAAAGCAATTTGAAGCTGCTTTTTGCGACAGAATGAGACAATTTCTTCATTTATGGGTCACAAAACCTTGCGACAAGCATACCATGACGTTTTACGCCAACTAGTAACGCCAACGGCAGAAAGCCAGCATACCAAGGGACAATACGAAGCTGCACATCTGAAAACCCCTCGGCTCTGGGCGCCAGTCAGAGAAACCGGCAGTCATAACTTGTCTCTTGATGTATCGATGATGTATATCAAGTATCATACTGAACACTTGAACAGTATCAAACGATATATAGATGATTTTACATAAATCAAAAATGGCCGCCAAGCTTTCCAACCAATCAGATAAAACGGTTCTGTCATTCATTGTTAGTCTCTTGATGTATTGATGATGTATACAAAGTCTAGCATCAAACACTTGAACAGTACCAACGGTATAGATTTTACACGTAGTCAGAGAAACTGGTTGTCATTAATTGTAATTTTCTTGGTGTATCGATGATGTATAGTTTCATATGAAGCACTAAAACGATATCGGAGATATAGATCATTAATGATTTTGAATAAATGAAATATGGTCACCAAGTACGTTTTCGCCCAATCAGAGAAACCGGTTCCGTCATTCCTTGTAAGCCTCTTGATGCATTGATGATGTGTACCAAGTTTCATATTGAACACTTGAACGTTATCAAAGATATAGTGAACGTTATCAAAGATATAGATCATTAATGATATTGTATAAATTAAAAATGGTCGCCAAGATTCCGCCCAATCAGAGAAACCAGTTCTGTCGTTCATCGTAAGTCTCTTGATGCATCGATGATGTATACCAAATACAAGCGCTTGAATGGTATCAGAGATAGAGATCATTAATAATTTTGCATAAATCAAAGATGGCCGCCCATCCTTCATTGCAAGTCTCTTGATACATCGATGCTCTATACCAAGTTTGGAACACTTAAATGATTTCAGAGATATACATCATCAAAGATTTTGCATAAATTAAAGATGGCCACCAAAGTTTCCACCCAATCAGGGAAACTGGTTCGGTCATTCCATCAAAGTTTCTTGGTGTATCGATGATCTGTACTGAACAGCGAAATGGTATCCGAGATACCCAAGATTAATGGTTTCGCATAAATTAAAGATGACCGCCCAAGTTTCCCACCAATCAGGTCCAGAGTTACGAGCATATGGATGTGCAATGCAAGATTGGTGTGTCTAGGGTAAGTCCTTCTAAAGATATCTTGGTAACAACAAAGGTGTGACGTACAGACGGACGGACGTACATGACGACGACAATACCCTTCGGCAAAGTTTTGGCCGAGGGGTAATAAATGACCAAGATGTGGTCGCAAACAGTTTTTAATTCCAAACAGTTACCAGTGTCTCTTTCTCAGGGGGAAAAATGCTCTTCATTCGCATTGCCGTTCCCAGGAATTTCCATAGATTAATGGTAATTCATCTGAGATGGAACATTACTCGAATTCCAATACAGGTACATTGTCGATCAAAGCTCAAGGAAACGGGAAATCCTTCAGCCATTCACGAACCGCCGGAAGAAACACTCGAGAAGCAATCGGGATCGCCAGAAATACACTGTTCTGTCAAAGTTTCGATCTTTTTTTTACCGATGCACCAACCATTGTGAGCAAGACTGTATATCGTAGTACATGTTTTATCGATCAACTAAGTACATATCAACCAGACAACACAAAAAAGAACATACTTTTTCTCACAGAATATACACATGTGGAATTCCATTGAATACGCTTAATTTACTTCTATCTATTATAGATACCATGTAATTTGCAACGTAAATCTCAAAGGAAGCTAACTTTATCAGGAGGTTCAAAGCTCAGGAAAGATTAAGTAGTACATGCCATCCAAGTTCCCACATGAACAGGTACAATAAACGCGTACCTGACATACAACATATATCACGAATCGTTAGATTCTTGGTATGTACTTTAGAATGGGTTAACCAGAAGACTATACTGTGAAGTCATGTGGCTCTGTCAGTATGTTGGCACCTCTTCCCACTTCCCTTATATGCGTTGTAATGTATATGTTTTCATAGTTCCCGAGCTGATATGGCGATTGAATAGGAATGGTTATGCTTAATCCCTCTATAGGTTAAACTCTCACGTAATTAAATATGGCAAACAATTATTAGCTATTGTGATCACGTGACCAAACATGGCGGTTCATTACGTCACTACCGATGACTAGCTCACTTCTGGTGACTACCAGGGGTTAATATTTTTTTCGGGTAATTTCGGGATAAATGTAACTAATATAACAGAGATATATGGCTATGTTGATTCTCTATGCTGAAGCTAGCGTGTATCCCTCATCCATTTCAACGTACTTTAAAACATTGTGACACTGCATGATAGTATTAATGGATCACTTGAGAAAAATATAACTCATATGTGTTATCCTTCACGACGTAATCGACCTAAAACTCGTACTTTTTCGAAGTGTAGATTATTAGTCTATATTATGGCTAATGTCAAGTGTAAAAACATTATATGAAATTGAATTAAATATCGACAATCTGGATTTCTGGATTACTCTACTATCGCCACTTATGGTGAATGTGAGTACGGAATAATTGTTGATGGTTTTCTTAATCGCGAACGGCAATTTATTCAGAAATATACTGCTTCACATACCTATATCTAATTCAATTTTATCGTCGCCTGTCTTTCTCCCTTTGTTTCTATATAGACACATGGAAACTACATCTGTTTCATGAAGAATATCATAGCCAATTTAACAGAGATAGGATAACATATATCTTACGTGAAGCTCAAATGATACAAAAAAAAGAGCCATGGTTCTGATAATATAAATTAATTAACCCTCAGCCTCTGCACTGAGGAAGATTTGAGCCATTTAATTTCCGGACAATTGCTCTTCGGCCAAGTACTACATAGTGGGTGGTGATTGCAACTGATGGATAAAATTGTTTTGCTACTAGATAATTCCATCGTATAACCTTTGGCAATTCGGTATCTCTACCTTGACCACCCACGCTCTGTGTAAATGCTGCTCTATTATCAAAATGTCATTCATAATTCCTCCTGATTAGAGGACCAGTACTATAGTAGAATATATTGATCCCTGTCGCACAAACAGCGCTATTATAGTTTGTGGATTTTCACAGCGTTGAGTGGCACGTATTCTATCCAACCCATCCCATGAACATAGGAACGTTATTAAAATGCATTATGGCTACCCATAGATGGCCTATCAATTGACTTTGGCTGCAAAACAACAAAATTGGTTGGCGTTAATATAGTGAACGGGGTTAGAACCATCCCGGCTTGGACTGTTAGCACAATTTTATCATCCACCAATGATTGAATCAGGTTTAGAACTTCTGTTTAGCTACGGCCATGTTGTTCCTTAACTTCGAAAAACACTATCATCCACCGCAAAGACAAGCCGAACAAATAAAGATATTTGAAAAACTTAAAACCAGGGCCTAAAGCAAGTTTACGCGCTTTCTGGCCTGAATGTAACGCATTCCCTCTGGCCTTAACTAGACGCAGAATCCAGTCTCTTTCTTCCCGACCTGTGTTCCCTAAGGCTCTGATATTGAATTTTGGACGAATCTCTGAATGTGTCATCAAATACTGGTATAACTGATCACTCGTCAACGATCAGATTCTTTACGCGGAGTTCAAAAAGACTATATATGGTTCCAACAGTAGCCGATGTCATATAAAACACACATATTTAACGCTCTTTGTGGTCGTATACCATGTATAACCCATCTACTAAAATAGAGAAAAGATGAGGCGAGGTGAATGTGTAGGTGTGTGAAAGCTGATATGATATTCAGCTGTTGTCCTTGACATTGGTATCAGAGAAGTAAGTTTCAGTTATACAAATTGATCTATTTGCTTAATTAGGGACAATCAAAGATAAACCGGTTGATCCTCATAATTTGTTTTATTCTGCCCGATTCCATAACGTCTGTATGTCTGGTGTTGTACTATTGTAGCCTACATTTGAAATATATGTATTCGAATAAACAGAACTAAGACAGACATTCATAAGTGGTAGTATCATATTGGTCAATATAATCGACATATCACCAGGTCACGTACACTGGTATCCATTGCGCTGGGCTGTCATATATCCCAGTAATTTTTAGATAAATGGCATAGATATAACAGTATCATTCAAACAGAGAACACGTCAGGTGGATTGAATGAGTGGAGATGAGAAAGCTGATATGCTATTCAGCTGCTGTCCTTGACATCTATAATACAAGGGATAAGTCTCAGCAATACAAATTGATATATTTGCTTAGAGGCACTCAAAGATAATGATATACATGTCATAATTCCATAATTCTCCGTGGTTGTATATCTGGTGTTGTGCTGTTGTAGATTTCAAATAGATGTATTGGTATAAACGGTAGAATATGTGACATTATTTTCAACCAGACTTTACCGATGAAAGATGGATTATCCTCGAACCTTATGATATTTGTCTGTCCACGTCTTCTTGAATTGCGGGGAAAATAAGAACAAGAAACGGCATGGCTGTCCGAGCCCTCATTCTTCACGGAATGGCCGTGTTTGGATTTATTATCCGCAATGCCTCGTTCATGGGCAATATACATTAATTGGACAAAGAATATCTACAATGTCTCGCTGGCTGACAAAGAGAAATTGCCTCCAATTAATGTATCGGGCCAAAGAGACATCACCAACAAGGTATTGGTTATAGTCAAAGAAATACCCCCACCAAGGTACTGGTTATGACCAAAGAAATACCACCACCAAGGTATTGGTTATGGTCAAAGAAATATCACCACCAAGGTATTGGTTATGGACAAAGAAATATCACCACCAAGGTATTGGTTACCAAAGAAAGAACCACCACCAAGGTAATGGTTATAGCCAAAAAGAGACACCGCCACCAATACTGGCTATGGCCAAAGAGACACGTCCACCAAGGTATTGGATATAGCCAAAGAAATATCACACCAAGGTATTGGTTATGACCAAAGAACACCACCACCACGGTATCGGTTATAGCCAAAGAGACACCACCACCACGGTATTGGTTATGGCCAAAGAGACACCACCACCAAGGTATTGGTTCTGGCCAAAGAGACACCACCACCACGGTATCGGTTATAGCCAAAGAGACACCACCACCACGGTATTGGTTATAGCCAAAGAGACACCACCACCAAGGTATTGGTTATGGGCAAAGAGACACCACCAAGGTATTGGTTATGGACAAAGAGACACTACCGCCAAGGTATTGGTTATGGCCAAAGAAATACCACCACCAAGGTATTGGTTATAGCCAAAGAGACACCGCCACCAATGTATTGGCTATGGCCAAAGAGACACGTCCACCAAGGTATTGGATATAGCCAAAGAGACACCACCAAGGTATTGGTTATGACCAAAGAGACACCACCACCACGGTATCGGTTATAGCCAAAGAGACACCACCACCACGGTATTGGTTATAGCCAAAGAGACACCACCACCAAGGTGTTGGTTCTGGCCAAAGAGACACCACCACCACGGTATCGGTTATAGCCAAAGAGACACCACCACCACGGTATTGGTTATAGCCAAAGAGACACCACCACCAAGGTATTGGTTAAGGCCAAAGAGACACCACCACCACGGTATCGGTTATAGCCAAAGAGACACCACCACCAAGGTATTGGATATAGCCAAAGAGACACCACCACCAAGGTATTGGTTAAGGCCAAAGAGACACCACCACCACGGTATCGGTTATAGCCAAAGAGACACCACCACCACGGCATTGGTTATAGCCAAAGAGACACCACCACCAAAGCATTGGTTAAGGCCAAAGAGACACCACCACCACGGTATCGGTTATAGCCAAAGAGACACCACCACCACGATATTGGTTATAGCCAAAGAGACACCACCAACAAGGTATTAGTTATGGCCATAGAGACATCACCAACAAGGTATTGGTTATATTCAAAGAGACACCACCACCAAGGTATTGGTTATTGCCAAAGCGACACCACCACCAAGGTATTGGTTCTGGCCAAAGAGACATCACCAGCAAGGTATTGTTTATAGCCAGAGAGACACCACCAGAAAGACCGTGTTTGGATTTATTATCCGCAATGCCTCGTTCATGGGCAATATACATTAATTGGACACAGAATATCTACAATGTCTCGCTGGCTGACAAAGAGAAATTGCCTCCAATTAATGTATCGGGCCAAAGAGACATCACCAACAAGATATTGGTTATAGTCAAAGAAATACTCCCACCAAGGTACTGGTTATGGTCAAAGAAATATCACCACCAAGGTATTGGTTATGGACAAAGAGACACTACCGCCAAGGCATTGGTTATGGCCAAAGAAATACCACCACCAAGGTATTGGTTATAGCCAAAGAGACACCGCCACCAATGTATTGGCTATGGCCAAAGAGACACGTCCACCAAGGTATTGGATATAGCCAAAGAGACACCACCAAGGTATTGGTTATGGCCAAAAAGGCACCACAACCAAGGTAGTGGTTAAGGCCAAAGAGACACCACCACCACGGTATCGGTTATTGCCAAAGCGACACCACCACCAATGTATTGGTTCTGGCCAAAGAGACATCACCAGCAAGGTATTGTTTATAGCCAGAGAGACACCACCAGAAAGGTATTGGTTGTGGCCAAAGAGACACCACCACCAAGGTATTGGTTATTGCCAAGGCGACACCACCACCAAGGTATTGGTTCTGGCCAAAGAGACATCACCAGCAAGGTATTGTTTAT
>JAVTVY010043405.1:0-20931 GCA_036873755.1 Hanleya hanleyi | reverse complement strand
CGGGAAAATCCCACAGACAGCTCAGTACATGTTCTATCATGTTCAAAAATGACCATCCCCATACCCCATACAGGCCTGTATATTGTATACTGGCCCTATTGTAGGGGTAATCGCAGTACATGGCCTATCATGTTCTGAAGATGGCGGACCTCACCGAAAAGACACGAACGTACCCGAAGAGACCACCCCATTGACTTGATAGGCAGGCCCCGATAAGCCCGGGGACCGATATTAGCCCTTTTGGCTAGGGTTGATAGGGGTTTTCCCCTATTTTAGGGGTAAAGTCCGTGTTCCGCTTTTTATAGTTTGGGGAAAAAATCCTAATTTTACACGTACCCACCCCATTGGCTTGATAGGCAGGTCCCAATAAGCCCGGGGACCGATATTAGCCCTTTTGGCTAGGGTTGATAGGTGTTTTCCCCTATTTTAGGGGTAAAGTCCGTGTTCCGCTTTTATAGTTTCGGGAAAAAATCCTAATTTTACATGCACCCACCCATGACTAGATGCCCCTTCACGAATGCTTCACTTTGATACCTCACTCGACCCAATCGGACCATGCAGCGTATTTGAAGTCTGTGGACTACTTTTTCTCCGCGGAAGCTTTTTCCCGCGACCGCATCACCACCAGACCGCATCACCGCGGATGAATACATTCCATGCAACAATTGGAACTCTCCTGTGTTGGAGGTAGCTTTTTGGTCTCTTGGGGAGATGACGGGGAGTCCCCTATACCTTTAACCTGGAAAAAACGGGCACCAAGAGTTACCTCCCTGGAAAATATGAGTTTAAATCACCTTACACCATCACTCAGTTGTGAGTGATGGAAAATATACTGCAAACGACAACGCGAAAAAATAATGCACGTAATTGTGATAACACAGAATAATTTTGGCGAGGAAAAGTTAGCAAAATTATACATCGGATTGGCAGTTTGTGAAGTAGATTTTATTCCGTTTTTCTAGTTTAGATGCCGAAATTCGCCATTGACGTTTAGTATGAAATTAGGATATATTTTATATATCCAAACTTGGATTTAATATCCCAAGTGGGATATATCCCAGTTAGTCCTTTGTTCTGGCCTGATGACAGCTTGTTATGTTGAAATAATAATTTTCCGTTTGGGCCGAGCAGTGAAGGTAAAGTTAATTTTTGATGTTGATAAAGGTTTTCTGTGTCTGTGGTTTGAATTTTTTAGCAACGTTAGGGTATTTTTGCTGTGTTCAATTGGTGAATACTTATAGTATTTTCTCGTTGTCAATTGCCAGACAAATAAAAGAATATCAATCAGATTCAGGGACTTTATTTTTGTACATGTCTACACTATAATATCATTGAACTTTGACTGCAGCTTGCAGTGTGCACGAATACATAAAACATGAATGAACGCCGCTATGCATTCTGGGCTACTATGTTTACCACGATTCGGACACCTATTGCAGGTTTACAGCAAACCACTAGTTCAGAAAATATAAAAATTTTAATTTTCGGTGTTGTATTCTTTATCGGGGAACGGTAAATTCATTGGATCGTCAAACAATTGTGATAGCAGTTGAACATCTCGACAAACTTGTTTCCATCTTCCACTGGTACCACAAATGCAACTCTCATTTGCCTAGACTTTCTTTACAGTATTGATGAAGTCTCTTCAATAATTAGAGCTACGCTTCCCAAATTCATACCACGTATGCAACGAGAGACACCTCAGAAACATATTGAACAGGCCCAATTCCTTCCATGTTTTTTTTATCAGCCTTGGATGCTTTCATTTTTTTCTAAGTGCATTATTATGCAGGATATGGCCAAGTAAGAACTATAAACGCCTATTGCTTCAGCTTGGACTTTCAGCTGAGGGTCCTTGTCTATTCGTCACATTGTAGCATGTTTATTTCTGTCAATAAACGGTTTGCCAATTACGGAATGCATGTCGAAGGCGAGTTATCACTTGAGGAGAGTGAAATATAGTTCTTTGTATATTACCATGGGTTACCGACTCACTCTAATACTATAGTTAGTTATTGTCATGCTGAAACTTTCGTGGTAATGCACAGAAACTAGTGCTGGATCATGGACCATTCCCGTGAGGCACTGTGTGCTGTGCTGTGATTAAGGCATCAATTATGGAAGACGGATGCCGCCATCGTAATGGCGTATTGTCGCCCTCTGAATCGGAGAAAACTTAAGCTGACTATACAGGGCGCCAATGGCCGAAAGAGGACACCAAAATGCGCACATTGCGACAATACGCCAAAACTACCGTTATCGTGTTGTCGTGTTGGCGCATTTTTAAAAGGCGACAACACGACATCACGACAGCACGACAACGGTACAGTTGACGCAATGGCGCCCTAGTTGTCGTATTGGCGCATTGTCGCATTGGCGGGGGCGACATAACGACAACAGTTATCGTAATGGCGCATTTTTGAAAGGCGACATAACGGCATCACGACAATGCGCCAACCTGTTGTCGTATTGGCGAAATGTCGCATTGGCGGGGGCGACATAACGACAACACGACAACAGTTGGCGCTTTGTCGTCTTCCGGTTTGTCTTTTGCGCAGATGCGGAAGCTTCATCATCACAATGATTGAGTGATTCGATACTATAGGCCTATATTTATTTAACTGTTTAAGCCTTGTCGTGCTTTATAGGGAACACGGAGGATGAACAGAATAAGTAGCTAAGTAGAGAAAGCACATTACAATATTATTATCTGCAGAAACCTACCACCCCATACAACAACTAAATTGATTAAAATAAAAACTATCATTGGTAAAATATTACGAACAAAAAAAAATTGTTTTTGAGCAGTCCAAGTAAATTTTGAGGACTGTGGACGATATTTTATTATACCAAGTTTTCAGCAGTACGGTACTGCATTGTTGTTTTGATACTACTGAGAAAGGATGGACAACGGTACAATTTAAATTGAATTGATTTGCTATCTCAGATGTATGTATTGGGGGGGGGGGGGGTTCATAAAACGGAAAATATCATGCACCAAGGGCGGACTGGGACAATAGCAATCAAATGGTGAAATTTACTTTCATCCTAAAATGCTATTAAAATGCGTTATTTTGTTTCCTATATGATAGTAATTGCTAATCCGATCAGATTTGATGAGTTATAAAAAAAACTTTCAAAGTCAATTGCTTTCGTTGGAACGAGAATCATACAGAATATTTTTCCTCAAATTTGACCTCTGGGACATACATGTATTTTATTAAAGCATTGGTCTAAAATGGCAACTAACTTAACCATCGCTGTTGAATCTTCTAAGCTCTAACAAATTTGTATATACTTGAAATAACATGTATTTTGATTATTGTCCTATCGCACCCTAGTGGGTGTCCCAGTGTGCCTCATAGTGGGGCAAAATAGGACACATTTTTTACGTTTTTAAAAAGGATTTCCGGAGAAAAGTATAACACATATTTCAGAATTTTCTGTATGACCATGTCATACTAAATATAAGTTATAACGAGAGTATAGAAGTCTACACTACATGACAATAATAATAGACATTTTATAAAACGGTGGTCGAGCCGAGTATAAAACAACGGAATAAATGAACAACATATATATACGTATAAAATGAAGTCCATTCCACAATCATAATATTCGGATTTCTTTTCTCCATAAATCACCGGACCCTCCGATTATATTGTCAGCTCATCGTTATGCCCAGCCGGTTGCATGACGGTACATCAAAACGAGACTGATATGACGTCACGAGTAATGCATATTCATTTTCATCAAACCTACTTCTGACTCACCGTAAAAAGTAGCTACATTTTCTTTCAGCGCCATTGAAGTGTATTTCCGCATCTGCGCAAAAGACGAACCGGAAGACGACAATGTGCCAACTGTTGTCGTGTTGTCGCTATGTCGCCCCCGACAATGCGACATTGCGCCAATACGACAACAGGTTGGCGCATTGTCATGATGTCGTTATGTCGCCTTTCAAAAATGCGCCATTACGATAACTGTTGTCGTGCTGTCGTTATGTCGCCCCCGCCAATGCGACATTACGCCAATACGACAACAGGTTGGCGCATTGTCGTGATGTCCTTATGTCGCCTTTCCAAAATGCGCCATTACGATAACTGCTGTCCTGTTGTCGTTATGTCGCCCCCGCCAATGCGACAATGCGCCAATACGACAGCTAGGGCGCCATTGCGTCGTGTTGTCTTGATATCGTGATGTCGTGTTGTCGCCTTTCAAAAATGCGCCAACACGACAACACGATAACGGTAGTTTTGACGTTTTGTCGCAATGGCGCATTTTGGTGTCCTCTTTCGGCCATTGGCGCCCTGTATAGTCAGCTTAAGTTTTCTCCGATTCTGAGGGCGACAATACGCCATTACGATGGCCGCATCCGTCTTCCATAATCAATGAATAACATAAGGGCTATTTCTCAGGTGTGGTCTTCGTGCTGTGGGAATGGACATCGCGTTTCAAAAACACGTTGGGTGTTAAAAAACGCAATGTCGCCTTTCAAAAGACGTCGACTTTCCATCCTGTCTTTAAACATTGTAGAACTTGACGCCCGGCGCAAAAAGCGACGAGATTTGAAACGCGAGGTAGCTTTTCGCGTCGGCTTTTTCAAAGTCGATGCGCGACTCACGTTTGACCCAAATAGAACACCACAGTGGTGAGATAAAAAAAAATGTAAATTCTGATTTTTTAAATTTAGCCTATTATACAGATTTGCACAACTGTAGATAAGCAACATCGGTACTGCATGTAGGTGACAGATCAACAAGCTTTCGGTACCTGTATAGCTGTACGTGGACGAGTTTGATGAACACAACGGAACTGATTTTTCCAGAATAGCGCCCTGATGCTGCGTCCGATATTTGTGCACAATTTTACTAGTTCTATGTGTCTTTGTTCATCAAATTCGAAATATATGTTAAACATGGCAGTGTGACTAACGTCACAGGACCTACGAAGTTTGGTAGACATTAGGACTCCGACGCGCACTGAGCTCTTGGAAATCCCCCCGCCCCAATTTGAAATCCTGCCTATATTAAGATGGGCACGGCCCAAGTCAGAATCACCAGTGATTTTCATCAAAAATCACCAGAAGTTTTCATCAAAAGTAGGTCAGCTCAGAACTTGCTGGTAACAGTCCCCTAATGCACCTTCATTCTAATGTCAACGGTTCTCCTTATTTTGCGGACGAAAGGTCTCGGATGGACTCACTGACTACCGGACAATTTGCAGATGGTAGGTAGCCTACTTCGTACGAACAGTTTTCGGGTCATTTCATTTTTTTAAAAATATTTTCTACGCTGTATGAGCAACATTTATGTATCCTCGGGACATACACTTTCGTAAAATGTATACATTACATGGCAGTGTGACTAACGTCACAGGACCTACGAATAGGGTTTGATATAATTTAAGTGTGTACTCGAGAGATGACTTGGGGGCCCTGTGTGCTACCATGAGAGAATTTATATAGCGTCTCTAATTGACAGTGGGGACTATTAACTTTTCCAGATGTCACCGCTGGTGAGTCATTAGCGTAGCAACTATTATCGCCCTCAGTTTCTATTACCCTGGACATTGATCAGCCCAGCAGTACAGCAAGAGGTGTTGGGGGGAGAGTCCGAGAGAGCGGGGTACCCCCCCCCCTCTCGGCATTAGGCGATTTTTTTTTAAATTAGCGTAGGGAATGGTGCTCTGTCAGAGCAGTTGAGAAGTAAATGTTTCTAGTCCCAAATAAGACAGGAAACTGGAAAAGAAACACAAATTTGAAGTGAGAAAGGTCAAGATCAGAGATTTGTTAGAATGCAAGAATCAAATCAGGCATATAGAGAGCCATTCTCCATGGATATATTTATTTGGCATTGAACTTCAAGGTACCTCATCTGAAGAGAGTACATAATAATAATCAATGAACAATAAAGCACACACGAAAAAAATAAACAACTGGTTATAGGTTACTGAATTTAAAACACAACGATGATTTTATTATCGATTTATTCAGTAATAACAGATAATAGGGTCATTGTTATGTTTAAATTTAGTAATTTCTCTCACAAAATCCAGTCATTTTTTATTTCTTTTTGAGGTAGAACATTTTTTAACTAATGACTGAACTGAAGAAATTATGCAATGTTGTATAGGCTGGATATATAAAACGTGCAGTATAATATGCCTTCAATCTCAACGGAATTCCAAGACCAGCAAATGAGTGAAAACGGATACCATCGGAATGTGTGTCAACATTACAATGCATGGTCAGTTAGGCTAAAAATAGATTACTCAGGAATCTCCAGTTTAATACTGGATTCAAATGTACTGTTAAACTAGCCATATTATAGATATCTCATAGTCCATGTAGATCTAATAGACTGATTACGACGTACGAGCGAGCGCACACATGCATGTGTGCTTTTAATATAGATATAATTACAATATTTTTTGGAAGCTGACGTTTTAGAACAACAACAACGACCACCGAAAGCCAACAAAAGATTTACCTTCATTGGACCTTTGACGCTTCTGTGAGAAGAAGTTTTTCAAAGTTGCTTGGCGCTTCATGACAATGATTTATAAAATACAAGTGATATTCGTGGCTCGGTTAAACTTCGCAGCAGACGAAATAACAACCTCCATTCTCCGATCAAATGATTTGCTTCCTTCATGCATCGTCGCATATACAGCTCGCCTGACGCGAGATTTTGGGATTTCGGTAGCCTTCCGCAATACCACCGGCTAACAGCGACCAGCATGATCACGAGGGTTCCCGAATATTTCGAACAATTTACGGCAGATGTTCGGGAAGCGTGGCGTGGACTATTAGGGAAAACATGGCGGAGCTACCTGGAAACGTATAATTACAACACATATAAGGGAAGTGGGAAGAGGTGCCGACATACTGACTGCGTCACATGACTTCACAGAATAGTCTTCTAGTTAACCTATTCTAAAGCACATACCAAGAATCTGACGATTCGTGATATGTGTTGTATCTCAGGTACGCTTTTATTGTACCTGTTCATGTGGCAACTTGGATGATATGACCACACGGCCCCTAGCACCGGCATAAGCGGTATTAGATACCAATCTAGAGAGCTATGATGGAAATGCTCTGACAACTCGTATACTGGTAATTGGTGAGCTGTTTCGCTGTGACAACTCGTACATTGAGATTGGTGAGCTGTATCGTCGTCAGATGTAAATGACGGCATTTAACACAAAAGACTAGTCTGTAAGGCCCGATGTCGACCCAGCATCAACTTCCCACAAGTGCCAACATATATCAAAGACCAAAAGGTCTGTACAGGGGCGGGCCTCGGGGACGAAACGTCCACCAGCAGAATCTCGTCATATACAGGAAAATATTACAACACATATAAGAGAAGTGGGAAGAGGTGCCGACATACTGACTGCGTCACATGACTTCACAGAATAGTCTTCTGGTTAACCTATTCTAAAGCACATACCAAGAATCTACGATTCGTGATATGTGTTGTATCTCAGGTACGCTTTTATTGTACCTGTTCATGTGGCAACTTGGATGATATGACCACACGGCCCCTAGCACCGGCATAAGCGGTATTAGATACAAATCTAGAGAGCTATGATGGAAATGCTCTGACAACTCGTATACTGGTAATTGGTGAGCTGTTTCGCTGTGACAACTCGTACATTGGAGATTGGTGAGCTGTATCGTCGTCAGATGTAAATGACGGCATTTAACACAAAAGACTAGTCTGTAAGGCCCGATGTCGACCCAGCATCAACTTCCCACAAGTGCCAACATATATCAAAGACCAAAAGGTCTGTACAGGGGGCGGGCCTCGGGGACGAAACGTCCACCAGCAGAATCTCGCCATATACAGGAAAAAATTATAACACATATAAGGGAAGTGGGAAGAGGTGCCGACATACTGACTGCGTCACATGACTTCACAGAATAGTCCTCTGGTTAACCCATTCTAAAGCACATACCAAGAATCTAACGATTCGTGATATGTGTTGTATCTCAGGTATGCTTTTATTGTATCTGTTCATGTGGCAACTTGGATGATATGACCACACGGCCCCTAGCACCGGCATAAGCGGTATTATATACAAATCTAGAGAGCTATGATGGAAATGCTCTGACAACTCGTATACTGGTAATTGGTGAGCTGTTTCGCCGTGACAACTCGTACATTGGAGATTGGTGAGCTGTATCGTCGTCAGATGTAAATGACGGCATTTAACACAAAAGACTAGTCTGTAAGGCCCGATGTCGACCCAGCATCAACTTCCCACAAATGCCAACATATATACTGGTAATTGGTGAGCTGTTTCGCCGTGACAACTCGTACATTGGAGATTGGTGAGCTGTATCGTCGTCAGATGTAAATGACGGCATTTAACACAAAAGACTAGTCTGTAAGGCCCGATGTCGACCCAGCATCAACTTCCCACAAATGCCAACATATATCAAAGACCAAAGGTCTGTACAGGGGGCGGGCCTCGGGGACGAAACGTCCACCAGCAGAATCTCGCCATATACAGGAAAAAATTACAACACATATAAGGGAAGTGGGAAGAGGTGCCGACATACTGACTGCGTCACATGACTTCACAGACATATATTGGCAAGTACCATTAAAGTTACTGATATTTTCGAGTGCTGGGCGCATCATTTTTTTTTGCTTTAGTGCTGGGCTGCCGAAGTTAGTCCCAGGCGCTTAAAAGTCACAGTGAAGCATACAGCCAAGGGTTCCCGATGGGCATGACAGTGCACTCGAGTCATCAATAAATAATAAAAAATTAATAATAAATCAAATTTTCATCAGAATTCGATCAGCTCAAAACTTGCTGATAACAATGCCCTAATGCACGTTCATGCCAAAAATCAAGGTTCTAATGTCAACGGTTCTCCTTATTTTGCCGACGAAAGGATTCGGATGGACTGACTGACTGACTCACTCACTCATTACCGGACAATTTGCGATCTGTAGCCTACTTCGTAGGAATAATGTTATTGTTGAATATTTACTGCAACAGACGACAAATTGTCAAGGGGTGTACAAAACTGCCCCAGGGGGGTTACGTAAGACTGATAAATGCAGCAGATAAGAACTAGCATAATAGACAAATGTCCCCCATCGTACTTATACATGAGCAGTGTGACTAACGTCACAGGACCTACGAAGTAGAGTAGGCATTAGGACTCGAACGCGAACTGAACTCTTGGAAATCCCCACCCCCAGTTGAAATCCTGCCTATATTAAGATGGGCACCGCCCAAGTCAGAATCGCCAGTGATTTTCATCAAAAATCACCAGAAATTTTCATCAAAAGTAGGTCAGCTCAGAACTTGTTGGTAACAGTCTCCTAATGCGCCTTCATTCCAAAAATAAATAACGATCGCTGATTTAATTTTACAATTTTTTAACTAAAGGAAACAGATTGAATAATAAAACTCCGTGGCAGTGATTCTGTATCCCTTAATCAAGGAATCAAAATGGATCAAGATTTGAAATGACAAGAAAAATTTAGACATAATTGCACATGTAATGTTTTTGTTTAAATTATATCCCAGTGTGATATATAGTCAATATTCAAGAAGTACAAAAAAAAACGAGAAGTACGTGCTCAAATTTTCACATCATGATCAAAGTTACTTTATCTAGTTAAATTCTACCCAAAGAAAATAAATTAAGACCCTTTAAACATGCTGTCAATGCCAGATGTTGAGTTTTATACAGCTGTAGATCAGGGCTCTGGGTGCATATATCATGTTTCCATACACTTGATGCACACAACAGCGGCAAAAACAAAGCCTCCTTGAACAACCTATCTTTATACAGGAAATTCTTAACTCAGAAAATACCATTCTCTCTCAAAAGAAAACAATTTACGCCAGGAAGGCCTTTTTTATTAAGCTAATTTTGTTAGGTAGGGGCCTACTTAGATTTAATAATTGTCACGAAATTTCTTTGGTTATATCTTAATTGCAACCATGTTTGTTCCTCATGCTTGAGGTATGTACATGTATAACACACTTTCATTTGAGAGTCCAGACATTCCACCATTCACGTGAACAAATTGTACTAAACATGGAATAATTAAATTCACACTACCCATTTCTACAGTATCAGTACTATGTTACTATCTGTAGCAGTTGAAACCCAGTAAAACTTAAACAATTAAAACCAGTAAAGAAATTTGTCTGTTGAATAACAGAAAATATTTGAATGAGTAAACTACTAAACAACTTACATGATACCAACAAAATGTCCCAACACAAGCTGATAAATTCCTTGGGTGGCTTGCAGGATGGCTTTGTTTCACCCTCAGTAAACTTTTATCATTGTTGCTCACAGGCTAATCTGAAGGATGATACCAGATCTTCCTTTGTTCTGCTGGGTTATTGCACCAGGCTGACTTAATTGGTTGATGTAGGATATTTCACCATCAGTGGCAATTTGACCTAAATTTGAAGCCTGATCTGTGAAGAAATGTTTGGATGTGAAATAGGATACACGTTAAAGGCCACAGTTTACATATATCTATAACAATATACTGAATTGTGTGTATTAAGAATGGCAAGTTGGTAATAGCAGTGTAGATAAATGCACTAACAAATGATGGAAAATTAGCATTTCCTATTTCATTATCCCATCACGTTTTGTACTGTGTTATATATATACAGTGAAACATACAGCCAAGGGTTCCCAATGGGCATGACAGTGCACTCGCTGAGCTATCAATAAATAATAAAAAAAATAATTATAAATCAAATTTTCATCAGAATTTGGTCAGCTCAGAACTTGCTGGTAACAATGCCCTAATGCACGTTCGTGCCAAAAATCAAGGTTCTAATGTCAATGGTTCTCCTTATTTTGCCGACGAAAGGACTCGGATGGACTGACTGACTGCCTGACTGACTCACTCATTACCGGACAATTTGCGATCTGTAGCCTACTTCGTAGGAACAATATGTTATTATGAATTCTAATTCATTCAGCTTACATGTACTCAAATATGAATAGCATTTTGCAGCCAGAAGTGTTGAATCTGAATGAGATTGGCCATGATCATCAAATTTATTTGATATATTTGACGGTCTCAATCCTATCAATTTAATTGCCAGTTTACTCGAATTTGAATGCTTTCATACACAAGTATGTGTTCATTCATTGTGAGGCTAAAACTTCTCATTCATTCTAATAAATTACATTGTCATGAATATTGGCCAGACATCATGCCAGAAAAATTATGCATTAATTTTTACCCAGATCCTAATAATACCCCATATGTAGAATTGTACTATTCTGGTAATTGTCGATGTACTTGTATGGTACTATGATTTGCTGAGTGAATGGCAGGAATCTTGTGTATATCTGGAGTTTACATTTCAATTTTCATGGTAATTCAGTGTTCTCTCATCAAATGTCAGCTACTCCGATTGCTTTTTACGTCGATTGTACCTAGTGGTTATGTGTGCTTAACGTGATAGACCTGTGAAATGTAACTGGCAGTGTCACTTTTCAGTCTTATGGATTGCAATTATTTCTGTCTGAAGTTCTAGCCAGAAATTCCAAGTCCAACATATTAGTCTGTTTGTACATGTACATTTTTCAATTTTTATTTTAATCGAGTTACTCAAATTTAAATTCCATGAAGCATCTAATTAACCATATCATAAAGTTTATTTGAAAGCTCAGATCCCGTCTACAATTTTGCCTACAATTGTAGAGCTTTTGACAAAATTCTGATGTACCGTCTGTAGCCAATGATTTCAAGGGATGAAACAGTATAAATCATTAGGTGGTACACTCTCAAAAATATTCAGGGAATACTCCCGAATTGATCAGGCTGTACATCCACAACTCAGTTTCAGCGATTTTGGCTGAAATTCAGGTCTGATTACCTGAATTCATGAGCCTATTTCGGTACGTAAAATCCCCTAAAATTCAGGGTTAATATACTTGAATTTCAGGAAATTATTCATGAATTTTAGGTAAAATCCCTGAAATTGAGTTGTGGATGTACAGCCTGATCAATTCAGGAGTAATCCGTGAATATTTCTGAGAGTGTATAGATTGGAAGAAATACTAAAAAAAACAAAAAAAAAACATAAAAATGAGAAAACTTCATTTGATTTAAAATCCTCAAGTTTTCGACTTCTTATTCTGTGGTCCCCTGATCATGCTAATGATTTGATGTACATAAAGTATCTTTCATTTATCTTTCAAGCAATGATCAGAAATGTTAAAGAGCAATTCAGTAAAGGTATTGTAATTGAGAATGTATACAGAAATGTTTAAAAGCTGATGTAAAAAAATTTCTGAGTTGAATTTTTTTGACTACCATTATTTACTGAGACTCCAATGTAGGTTAGAGCACTACATTTGTGACATATGATGTATTTACACGCAATTCCATGAACATATGAGTAGTGATCACACTCTGTGAAAAGTGTGTCTCTGGTATGAATATTAGCCTAATGCTCAATTAGTTTGGAGAGAATTTGGTTAAAAGCCCAATTTCTATTTGCTTTATGTATTATTATCTACATTTATCAGGGTCTGAGATGAGCAATTTCCAGTAATCACCAGGGGCGTCGGAAGCAAATTGAAAGTGGTACGGCCACTATCATAGGACTTTAGGCGAGGGTCCAGGGGCCGCCTAGGCCCCGGAAGCTCCTGGGGTCTAGATCACCGGAGACGCGTTCTGATCGATTTCTGGCGAATAAAATCACTCTGCAATGAAGTGTATTTTAGTTCTTTCCTAATTCTTTTACCATGAAAACGCAATCGATGGTGGTTTTCTGTGAAGCTGAATTACAATAAATTATGTGTAAAGTACCGTAACTTAGACACATTGTGTAGACGTAACCAATATAATTCTTA
Source organism: Hanleya hanleyi (assembly GCA_036873755.1). NCBI lineage: Eukaryota > Metazoa > Mollusca > Polyplacophora > Lepidopleurida > Hanleyidae > Hanleya > Hanleya hanleyi. Next base: position 8,060 of record JAVTVY010043405.1, on the reverse strand, counting down.
TGAATGGGGTGTTGATAAATTCATTGCAGAAGTAACGCCATCTACATTCATGATTTAGCTAGCTATACTTCTGCAATAATAAAACTGGCGCTCGTAGTTTTTATAACGGGCCATGCTAACAGTAAGTTATTTCATGGACAAGGGACGCAAAAAGAACAAAATGTGAAAAAACACCTCTACCCCGTCCGTCATTACAGTTATTTGCAGGGAATTACTTGGAGAACGAAGTAATTGCGGCAGAATTATGGGGGGGGGGGGGGAGCTAGAGCCCACCCCAGGCCCCTCGCCCCCTTTCCATTCCCAACACTCCGCTGGGCCTGCGAGAGAGCGAAGGACCAACTCGCGAAGGGCCAATTCGCGAAGGAGCAAAGCGAGCAGGTAGTCCAGTCAATATGTGCAGATTTTTCATCGGATTGTGCCTTGTTTCATATAAGCATGAAATTTGGCACAGGTGTACATCGAGGCGTAGAGAGCATTTCTGGATATGGAGCTACTGCGAATTTTTCCTATGTAGGTCACAGCGGCCATTTTCCAAAGTGGCCGCCAGGAGCCCATATAGCATTAGCAATCCTGCACTATTTTTCTGTTGGGACTTTTTCTTTGGGTCATTTGTCAGAATATTGATGGAAAGTACGATATCAAAGACAGACAAACGATAATGGTCATTTGACCGAGTCGACCATCTTGAATTTCAAGATGGCCGCCATCTGAAGCCTAATTCATTCAATATTTCAATAACCACACAATATATCGATATAATTTCTGTCGGTATACCAATATTTTATTGTTTCAGCACTACGATTATTTCACAGTAGATATGGTGTAATGACGATCATCTCGGATTTCCAAAATGGCTGTCATCATTTTCCAAAATGGCCACCCGATTTTTAATACGGACACCTTGGGCACACGTAGCTTTGTATTTGTTAGTTCTTTGATTTTCGAAAGCAAAATGGTTCTGCAGTGCTAAATTATTATGAGACAGTATATTTAAAATAATATGTAAAAATAGCCAACCAGATATTGTTCACAAGATTTTCCAAAATGACCGCCAGATTTTCATGTTGAGTCACTTAGGCACATCCATTTTTGAGTTAGTTTTCAACACTACTGCGTTGCATTTGATGTTTGAAAGCAGGATAACTGTACAAGAATAACAGAATAGTTGCCACAGTATTATAAGACAGTAATATTTAATTAATCAAGGAATGAAAATATTATTATTGATAAAGATAATTAGCAAATTAGGCAAATATAGTCAACTAAATATTGTAAAATTTTCGACGGACTTTTCTCCTAAAGCACCAAAGCTCACACGGAATTAGACATGGCGTTGGGAGAGCAATGAGATATGGAGTCATTTCGTACCAGGTTAATGTAGGCCGTAACGACCAATTTTCAAGATGGCTGCCATGAGGCACGGCTGTTTATGACCGTTTCTTTATCTTGCTCGGAGTATTATCGCCACTTTTAAACAAGAGAACTAAACATTTCTACAGTTAGATAGTTTAAATGCGAGCAGATTTTCCTTGGTGGCTCAGCTGACATAGTCTAGTCTCGAGCGACTTATTGTCCATAAATTCTTGGATTTGTACGGTTCTATATGATAGAGCTTTATTACATGAGGTCATGTAAATTAGTAAAGTACGCTTTCATGTAATCAAAACGAAGAATTACGTTGAAAGAAATACATTATCGAAAAAGGCTTTTTTATATTTGCACTAGGATCCAAATTTTTTTAACAGGAGGTTGGGTTGAATATGCTTATAGCGTGTCTAACTGGATCCATTAAAAACAAACGTGGGACAAACTCAGCGAAACGTTGTGGTAATAGATGTTCTTATTCGAAAAGTGGAAATCCAGAAAAAATATTCGTGTTCCATTTATGCTCTCTTCTACGGTCATTTCAACCTCAATAAGTATGCATTTTTGTAGGTCGTCATGGGCGCCATTTTGAAAGTACCGCTGGCATTTTGAATCAAACAAACGAGCTGTATAAACCTGAAATGAAAAGCTAAAGAGATAGCGAGAGAGAGATTATATCCACTCTTATCTTCCCGAGTTTCTGGAGAATGCTATTAAATGGGGACAGATAGGATTGAAAAATCTTGAATGCTAAGATTAGCTCTACCTCCAGCGCATTTCATTTTTTGTGAACACAGCATGGTTTGTTTCCATTGACAATAGCGGACGGAATCAGCTGGCGCTCATATCGATTTGACTACAGCAGGCTCTTGTCCATATAAATCCTATTCGTAGTTACTATGCGAATAAGGGGATGTCGTTATAGAAATACCCCACAAGTGGTTTCAACTTAGTGGTTTCAATTTGGGGATGGGTGAATGGTGTATAGGGCCACAAAATCAATGCAGCAATCTGGTCGTTTAATATTTTTCACTTACAACTTTGTTAGCTACGTTCACGACATAAAAACATACGCTCTTCAACTTCTCTCAAGAGCCCATTGCTTAAAAAAACATCATGTTTCGCATATTTCAGATTATGCCCATGCAATTTCTCATCAGGGTGGACGTCTATGTTTTGAGCGAAATATGTCTATAAGCCTATTAAGTATACGTAATTTCCTGTATAGATAGTTTATAACTATGTCTGTACATCTATACCTAGATGTATAAATTGATTTAATAGTAGTGAAGTAAACTGTGAACTGGGGCTCGGTACAATATACTGTGCTTATGGGACGAGCTCAATCACGTCGCAAACCATTACTACGGAAACTAGTTAAGTTCTTATGGGTTACCAGCTTGACTCAAGGTTTCTAGGGTTTGGTTATTAATACCATTCATCTTTTAAAATGCTATACCAAGCAAGTCACTTGCATTACGTTTCGTATTGTAATTAATCCGGAGCTCAAGGGGTTGTGTAAGCACCTTGTGGGTTTTGCAAATATCCATTGTGTTTGAATCACATGAAAATCGTGTTGTCTTGTCAGCATCATTAAATATTTCCCCCGCTGTGATGACCTCATCAGTGACGATAATTCAAAATCGAAAAACATGTAATTTTCAACTTCCTGGATTCGGACTACCGTAACGTCGTTGCATTATTGTGTTATATAAACTTTACGGATATACGCTTCGAAACATCGACCATTCCATTGTATGTCCTCTGGTTTCTGTTTTGTCAGATGATGTGAGTTCACATTAGCATTTGATCATTCCATCGTATGTAACCTGTGTCTCTTTCATTCCAGGGGACGGAAGGTCACATGAGGAGTGTAGTTTGTCTTTTCTGTAATACAGTTAGTACTATCAGGCCGTGCGTTTCTATTTCTCAGATTCTAAGATATATTCACATGATGTGGAGGTGTATAACCGTACCACCAGGATGAAATGCTATATGCAGATTGTAATATTCTAACGAGAGAGGAGAGTGTATATTATGTATTCACAATATTATCTATTATCATAAAGAGTAATAGTACTGAAGGCATAGACGCTCATCTCTGATGAGAACGTGCACTTACATACACTTGAAGAATCTTGAAGACTATTGAGTACGTATAATTATAATTTCGTGCTTGTGTGGATCGGAAATGTCGATGTTATGAGCATAATCTGGTACAATCGGGTAGTGTATGCTAAGATGAGTTTATAGAAAATTTTATTTCCAAATCAAGATTATAACTTCGTTGGCTAATAAGATTTTGAAAAAAAATGGCGGTACATCGCCAATTCAAGACCTGAGATGGTCGATAATTTCCTCCCGGGAGATCATTGAAATAGATGTATAGTTATGAACTAAAATAAGGCTCATATGGCGGCCATCTTGGAAATCCAAGGTGACCAATAATACACCATAGCTATTGTGAAATGTTCGTCGTGCTATACCCCTGAAGCAACAGTGTATCAACCAAAATGATGTTGTGCGGTTAATGAATTATTGACTGAAATCGAGATGGCGGCCATCTTGAAATCCGAGATGGCCGTTGTGACCATATGACTTTTATGGTCATTTATATGGGATATTCTCTCAATACTTATGACCAACAAAAATAATGCCAAACAGATAAACCAGCGCAGGATTTTGGATGATAATATGGGCTTCTGGCGGCCATTTTGAAAAATGGCCACTGTGACCTACATGGGAAAAGTTCGCGGTGGCTCCATATCCAGAAATGCTTCCCAGGCCACGATGTACCTCTATGCCAAATTTTATGCTTTTATGAAAAAAGGCACAACTTTTTCACATATTGACTGGACTAAGGAGAGTCTGAGAGGGTGGTACTACCTCGTGTGTTCAGGTGATACAACATGAAAAGAGTAGGCCTATAACGCGCTGTTGAGCTTCTGTTTTAACCATAGCTCGTTAGATCTATATTGTTTGAAATACAAGGTCGGGTCCGGACCTGTAAATGTAGCATGTAGCCAGAAACAACCTAGCGTGTAGGCGTATGACAAGCGAACAACGGAATTCGTATGAAGAAAATTAATTTATTGTTTCGTTGATAAACACAACACTTTCCATTGCACGATCGAAATTGTTCCAAGAGGGCTGCGCTCTGGACCGATCAGTCTTATTCAACTTGGAAGCTATATCAAAACTGCTTGCAGTTCTAGTTTGTTTTTGATTTTGTGTTTTCTTCTATCTGTCTCCGTTTTTTTGTTTCTTTCTTCATTTTTTTTGCGCACAAGTGTTACGGCCATGGCCGTACCTGCCGTACCGCTTCCGACGCCCTTGATCACTCAGCCAACCTAAATGTTCGACAGTCACTTGAAAATTTGTATATCCACGCTGTGACATTGACAGGATGGCACTTGAGCTCAGATAAATGTTAAATTCAACTGCGCTGTGGGAGGGATGTGGTCGTTCTGACTGGGTTTTGTGTGGTTCGGGTGTTGCTGGCCGGGTTTTGCATATGGTCGAGGGCTTCCGCTTAGTTCCATTGTTTGTTGACAATGAAGGTTGGTGGGGCGGGGCCTTTCGGCTGTGTGGGGACCTGATCGGTCGCGTTTGTGCCGCATGGGACCTGGTAGGGTGGCCGATTCTTCTGACACTGTAATATTTCAGACCCTGAGATGGTGTTTATCATGATGCATGGCATTTATAGTGACTATTATATCAATGTTTCAGATATCTCCCCTTCACCAAGAATGGGCACTGCTTCTGAGTTGTATGTTAAATGTGCGCATACTTGATTCGTCTGGTTTTGTAAACTGTCAACTTTATTCTGTACAATACCCCAATATCCAGCACAAAATGGCGGTTAGAATGTCGCGTCCAATCCTGCTTTCCTGTGTTAAACCGGTTACATCAGGACTATAGGGTTTTTCTTTTTTGTCTTAATTTTTTTTGTTTTTTTTTTATTTTTCTCATTCTTTTATCTAGTTATTTATGTAAAATGTTGTATCTCTCAAGGGAAGTCCTTCTGTTTTTGAAAATCAGAATGCTGACATCTATTTATTACAAGAGACCCATAGCTCAGAGAAAGATGTTTGGAACAAAATACCCAAGATTATTTCCCATACTATCGATAGTAAAGGCCGTTGTGTTATCCTAGAAATTGCATATGAAGAATGCTTGTGAATGTATGCTCCAAATGATGTAACAGACCGAGAAACTTTTTTTCAATTATTGCATAAGAAATTTCTGACATATGACCCCAACACAGAGGTTATAATTGGAGGAGACTTTAATATTGCTATAAACCCAGAACTTGACAGGAAAAACTCCCCAAATACACAGACAAGCCTTGACTATCTGGACATCTGGAGAGAATTCAGTCCAGAATTAAATTAAAACTCCAAGCGAATAGCCTCAAAAGTAAAATACGTCTCCATAAAACCTAGCTTGAAGTCTGACCACAGATTATATACTTGGAGCTTGACACAGTTGTTCACTTTAAGCCCAACGTCTGGAAAATGAATATCAGTAATATGAACGATACATAGTATAGGGAAGAATTTCAGCAATATTAAAGCTGATCCCAATTTCACTGAACCCATGCGTTCTTGGGAATGGCTAAAATTCAATATAATTCAGATTTTAATTAAGCACTTTTCAAAAAAAGAGAAGACTAAAGAAGAAAAGGAACTTTTGCGGACGATAACAATCCTAGATCAACATTTACAATCAGCTGCTGGTGATAACCTGCTTGCGCTTGAGGAATACAATATTGCAACAAAGAGGTTGGAAGTGTCATATGAAACAAAGCTTTTGGCTCCTTCATCCAATCTAGAACTAATTGGTTGGAAAAGGGAGAAAAAATTACAAAATATTTTTATAACCTAGAGAAATCTAAGGGAAGCAAGAAGGTAATAAACTGTTTACTGAACGCTGAAGTGGAGAAAGTTACAAACGATGAAGAAATCTTGTGTGAACTTCAAAAATATTATAAACAACTGTACACCTCCAGTGGTATAGATAAAAATAAGCTTCATCAATTTATCAAAAACCCCACCATTCCTAAACTAGAAGAACACGAAAAAGATCTTTTGGAAGGTGAATTAAGCGAAATAGAATGTAGATATGCCTTGTTCAGTATGAAAGATAATATATCACCTGGTTGTGATGGCATCCCTTCCGAATGTTATTAATCGTTTTGGGAAGATATTAAAGACCTTTATCTCAGTGCAATGATCGAGGCGTACTATTTAGGAGAACTCGGTACTTCGCAAAGAAGGGTGGTCATTACCCTACTCGAAAAACCTGGAAAAGACAAACAGTACTTGAGTAATTGGCGTCCCATATCTCTATTGAACGTAAAACTATTGCCAATCCTCTGAAAACTGTACTGAATGATATTATCCACCCAACTCAAACTGGGTTTCTAAAGCATCGATACATCGGCGAAAATATCAGATTCATGTTAGATCTTCTGGAAACTTACGAGGATAACGAGACTGGATATCTATTGTTTCTAGACTTCGAGAAAGCCTTTGATTCAGTTGAAGCATTTAAATTCGGGCCACAGATTTCAAACTGGCTGAAATTATTTTTAAAGTGATATAGAAAGTTGTGTCATTAATAAGGGAGTGTCTACCGGCTGGTTCCCTATCTCAAAAGGTTCCCGCCAGGGCTGTCCATTATCTCCCTATATTTTTATCATATGCATGGAATTAATGAACATCAATTTCAGGAGTGATGTTGAAACAAAAGGGGTTAATATAAATGGTTCGGAGACAAAAGGGCATTTACTTCCCAGATGATACAACACTGACTCTGGAAAATATATTATCTGCTGAAAAATCTCTGAATTTTTACTCTGTAGTTAAAAGTATTAGTGGGCTGAAAATCAATCTGGAGAAATCTACAATTATGCCAATACAAGATAAGGTTTGTCAAGATATTATTCCCAAATTACAGTTAAAACATGATGGAGTTAAATTTTTGGGTGTTAAAATATTCAGAGATAGGAAAAAATTGAATGAAAACACAATTATTCCCATTGAGAACATACAAACACGTTTCAAAATACGGTCACAACGGAATTTAACTATGCATGTTAGGGATTGAGAGTATGATTATCTAAAGGAGAGGGACGATCTCGATTAGTTTACCTAGCCAGCCATATACCTATTAAAAATAAGAGAATATCCATAATTAACAAAGAATTCTTTCGATTCATCTGGAACTATAAATCTGAAAAAGTCAAAAGAGCAATACTTGTGAAACACCCTGTTTCGGGTGGTTTAAATGCTATTGACTTCTCAATCATGAATAAGGCCCTTAAAATAATATGATTGAACAGATACTTGTCATCTGAAGAAAATAGTTTCTAGAAAGGTATTCTTGATGTGAAATTAAGTAGTGTATGAGGACTAAATTTTTTCCTTCATTGTAATTACAATTTAAATAAAGTGTCACTTCCAGTTTTCTAAAAAGAGGTCCAACAGTTTTGGGCAGATATTCAGAAAACAGATACAGACATATGTGATAAATTTATTTGGAATAATCGAAAGGTTACTTCAAATAAATCTCCCATATACATTGATGCATGGGTAAAAGCTGGAAAATTATACATCAGAGATGTGATGGATGATAATGAAGAAGCTATGACACTGCAGGAATTGTGCAGAAAATACAAAATGCAAGTTAAA
>JAVTVY010043404.1:0-21334 GCA_036873755.1 Hanleya hanleyi | reverse complement strand
GCTGACACTTCATTTTCGACAAGCACGTGCTCCCCACTTTGCATAATGAAAGTACCATACGAGTGCGATGCACGCAGCTATGCCGACTATTATGCCCAACAGGCCGGGGGTGGCTTTCCGGTCTTTAGCGGTGCACGCACGCAACGAGGACATGGACTGGGGAACATACTCGGCAGCATCGTCAAAACGTTCCTGCCCTTGGTGACGCGTGGGGTGAAAGCAATGGGCAAACAAGCGGTACGCAGTGGACTGCAAGTGGCCGGTGATGTCTTGGGGGGTACGGCACCCAAAGAAGCCTTCAAACGGCGGGCCAAAGAAGCAGGAGGGGTCTTGGTGGCCAAAGCACAACGCACCGTAGGGAATAAAAGAGCTGCCCCACCGAGACCACGCACCAGTCGACGACCGACCCAGCGACGACGCACATCGAAGAAGACAACGGATATCTTTTCTTAAAACATGTCCTTGATCCACGCCGAGTCCTGCCCCTCCACCAACAGTGAATTTGATTTGTGGACCGTGCCGCCCACACAGACCAGTGTCGAACAAGGATTATGGTTGGAGCATCTCCCGCTCTCCAGCATCAACGAAACCGGGCCCATCGAGTTCACCATCAGTAATGCGGATACGGCCTATGTGGATTTAGCCCATACATACTTGTATGTGAAAGCCAAGGTGGTCAATGGAGATGGCACCAGAATCGCTGACCAAGCAACGGTGGGCCCGACGAATCTCTGGCTGCACTCGATGTTTCAACAGGTGGATATTTTTCTCAGCGACAAACTCATCAGTGACTCCACCAACACATACCCCTATCGAGCCTACATCGAGACACTGTTGTCGTATGGCCGAGAGGCTAAAAAATCTCAGCTGACAACCGCTTTATTCTACAAGGACACGCCCGAGCACATGGACACGGTGGACAATGGGGGATATAACAAACGAAAGGCTTTCACTGCGAACAGTGCCTCGGTGGATATGATGGGTCGACTGCACGCAGACATGTTCATGCAAGACCGGTACCTCTTGAACAAGATCCCCATCAAAATCCGACTGATACGGGCGTCTCCGACCTTCGCCTTGATGGCCACTAACGTAGAGGGGCATGCAGCGGACTATAAGATTGTCATCCAAGACGCAGTCCTGTATGTCCGAAAAGTGAAACTGAATCCAGCCGTTCAATTGGGACACATGAAAGCCTTGGAAACAAAACCAGCCCAGTACCCTATCCGACGTGTACAAACCAAAGTGTTCTCTGTGCCTGCTGGAAATATGGGCGCCAACAAAGAAAACCTGTTCCTGGGGAACTACCCAAGCGATTGATCCTGGCCTGTGTGGAAAATACCAGTTTCAACGGAGCCTACCCAGAGAATCCGTTTGACTTTCAACATTTCGGCATCAATTTTGTGGCCCTGCATGTGGATGGACAACAGGTGCCAGCCACGGCCTTAACACCGAACTTTGGACGGAGGAATTTTATTCGAGCATATCAGAGCCTGTTTACAGCCACCGGTCAAATCAACCAGGACGAAGGGAATATGATCAGTCGGGAGGACTACGCGAACGGATACACGTTGTTCTGTTTCGATCTGACCCCCACCTTAGAGAACGACCATCAGCTGACCCTGGCCAAGCAAGGCAATTTACGGTTGGAAATCCACTTTGCACGAGCCCTCGGGACCACCGTCAATGTGATCTGCTACGCCGAGTTTGACAACATCATTCAAGTGGACAAGGCGCGCAACGTCCTGTGTGACTTCTCCACCTAACATGGATACAGACCAGTTAACCACCGTGCTGGAGAATGACCCAGAGAATCGTATGGTCTTTCAAGGGGTGTTCGCTCGAGATGTGTTTCCATTAGACCGTATGTATCCTGCTGCTTACGTTCTCAACACGGACCCGATGGATCGGCCCGGTGAACACTGGGTGGCCGTGTACTTGACAGAACAGCAGGGCGAATACTTTGACCCGTACGGCCTGCCACCCTCCATCCCGATTTAACAGACTTCATGGATCAAGGCACAGAGACGTGGTGTTGGAACAGTCAAACGTTGCAAAGCCTGACCAGTAGCGTGTGCGGACAATATTGCCTGTTTTACCTGTACCATCGATGCCGGGGAAGACCCTTATCTACCATCGTACAGATGTTTGACGAGTACCCCAAGGCCGAGGACCGCGATGTACTCGTCTATGACTGGGTCGCCCATCATTTCAATGTACAAGCCCCGTTCTGGGCTTAAGTTAATTACAAGCCCGCTGTTCTGGGCTTAAGTTTACAAGCCCCTTGTTCTGGGCTTCAATGTGCAAGCCCCTTGTTCTGGGCTTCAATTAATTACAAGCCCCTTGTTCTGGGCTTCAGTTTTTACGTGGTTGTTCTCACGTTGTTGTTGTTCACTGAATAAAAAAAATGAGATCTCATCAAAAAACCCTGTCTTGTGTGTTTTATTCCTAATGCATCAATGCCCAATGTGGAGATTCAGTCCAACTGAAATCAGTGGTGTAGGATGGGGCCAAAATGTAACCCATCAAGGTTAGAATGCAAGAGCACTATAGTAGAATAGAGAGCCAATGAAATCAGCCCACAGACCAAGTACGTGTTTTGGTCTAGGTTTGGAGCGGGCATTTCATTGAGGTACGTGTATACGGTGAGTGAAGAGACTCGTCCAACACGTATAGATTAAGTTGATGACTATAAGTTCTATGTATTCTCCGAACCTTGCCGAAAGGAATTACAACACATATAAGAGAAGTGGGAAGAGGTGCCGACATACTGACTGCGTCATATGACTTCACAGAATAGACTTCTGGTAAACCTATTCTAAAGCACATACCAAGAATCTAACGATTCTTGATATGTGTTGTATCTCAGGTACGCTTTTATTGTACCTGTTCATGTGGCAACATGGATGATATGACCACACGGCCCCTAGCACCGGCATAAGCGGTATTAGATACAAATCTACAGAGCTATGATGGAAAACCGTTTGACCTGGAGGTGACCATTTGACCTTTTGACCCGCGTCCGCGCGCGCAATGCCGGGGATGACGCGCACTTCCGGAGAACTCGCGCGCGCTGCGGCCGGAGAACCCGCGCGCGCGCGCGCCGCTCGCGCTGGGGGGCCGGGGCGGGAAAAGGTCCCGGAGGTTGAACATACGGACGTCTAAGGGGAAACATTGGAACTCTTCTATGTTTGGAGGTAGTTTTTTAGTGAAAAACCCGGAAGTGACGTCACAACCCCCACGTGACCTGCGCAGCAGAATGGATACGACACCCTAGTGTAACTCCCTCACCTAGGCTTCACATGGATACCTCACTCGATCCCATCGACCCACTAGGGGACCACCACCACCCCAACACGTCTATTTCTATACTACGGCCAGACTGCGCATGCGCAGAATGCCGCTAGTTCAACCCCACACCCAGCCCATCAGATGTCCTCTCACCTAGGCTTCACATGGATACCTCATACGACTCCATTGGCCCATTCGTGGCTCCCCTAGCTCCAACACGTCTAGCGGGACCCATACAGGGTCCAGTTTTCGACACTAGGTGACCACATCCCGACAAAAATGGCCAGTTTTCGACACCGGATGTGCCGCCATCTTGAACATACATGCCGCCATCTTGGATATGTCCCATAAAGCACCGGGTCAAAATACTCGCTTCTGATTGGACGAGAGCTCCGTGGCGGATTTGAATTGCTCGCTTCTGATTGGACGAGAGCTCCGCATTGCATCTGCGCACGCGCAGGATGGCTACCGCACACCCAGCCCATTAGATGCCCCTTCACCTAAGCTTCACTAGGATATCTCACTCGACCCCATTGGATCAATAGGGACTCCCTACATCTCAAAACGTCTAGGCGCATGCGCTGAATGACGCTAGTTCAAACCCACTAGTCCAGTCAGATGCCCCTTCACCTAGGCTTCACTTTGATACCTCACTCGACCCCACTGGACCATGAGTAACTCCCTAGCTTCAACACGGCTATTTTCATACCCTTGGGCCACCGCGCATGCGCAGAATGACGCTATGTCAAACCCACTAGTCCAGTCAGATGCCCCTTCACCTAGGCTTCACATGGATACCTCACTCGACCCCACTGGACCATGAGTAGCTCCCCTAGCTCCCAACACGGCTATGTTCATACCCTTCGGCCACCGCGCATGCGCAGAATGACGCTAGTTCAACCCCACTAGTTCAGTCAGATGCCCCCTCACCTAGGCTTCACATGGATACATCACTCGACCCCACTGGACCAGTAGTAACTCCCCTAGCTCCCAACACAGCTATTTCCATACCCTTGGGCCACCGCGCATGCGCAGAATGACGCTAGTTCAACCCCACACCCAGCCCATTAGATGCCCCTTCACCTAAGCTTCACTTTGATACCTCACTCGACCCCACTGGACCAGCAGTAACTCCCCTAGCTCCAACACGGCTATTTTCATACACTTGGGCCACCGGGCATGCGCAGAATGACGCTAGTTCAACCCCACACCCAGCCCATCAGATGTCCCCTCACCTAGGCTTCACATTGATACATCACTCGACCCCACTGGACCAGTAGTAACACCCCTAGCTCCAAAACGGCTATTTCCATATCCTTGGGCCACACGAGTTGTCTCCCTTGCGTCAATGTGTGCAGATGGCGCTACGGTCGATGCCGTGATGTGGGAAGGGCGTCCCCACACCATCCTGGAGCCGCCATTTTGTTTGTTGATTTTCTGCGGAGATACACGGGACAATAAACGCTCGACCCTAGGGTGGTACAGATGCTAGACTGATCCTATTAACATGGTACAACACCTATAGATTATGTTTATTATTATATGGCTTAGAGGTTTTTTTATGGTAATGTGAGGGTTTTTTCTCCCCGTGACCTCCCCACCGCCTCGTTTGCTCCCTTGCGCCGCCATTTTGACCACCCCACAAGCCGCCATTTTGGCCCCACCACCACCACCACCACCCACAGGCCGCCATTTTGGTCCCACCACCACCACCACCACCCACAAGACACCATTTTGGTCCCACCACCACCACCACCCACACTGGCCGCCATTTTGAACCCACACCCACCATCTAGACATGCCTTGATCACGTGATCATCACGTGATCAAGTTCCTCCTCAATCCTCCGCAATGTGACGTCATTAAGTAGGTCAATGTGAACCAATTTCACGGCTATATACTACTTTCCTTTTTATCTCCATGGTTACGGAGAGCTTGATTAACTTATAATGTATGATATTTTAGCATTATTGAAGCGGTAGTATATAAAGGTACATGTCCCATAACAGAATTTTACCTCATTCACAGATTCTGCTGTTCCAGGCCAAACCGTACGATTAGAGCGGAAGGGGATAGGGTTATGATCCTGTTTCGGTCGATGACTAATAATTCGAACGTATCGGGTTTCAGGATACGATATCGCTCAGGTAATTTTGAAGTTTGACTCTGAAATATAAAAAAAAAGAACGAAATGAATTTCAAACCTCTAGACGCCAACAGTCCGATGTTCATAGCAAAAATTATACTTGAACTGAAAATAATGGTTTTCCAACTATAAGACAATCGAAATCTGAGATGTTGGCATAGCTAAATTAAAGATGGCAGAACTTGACTAAATTACGCCTGCTGATTCATCTTGTAGAAGGTTGTGGAGGCTGCTTATATCCCTATTCAGACAGCCAGCGCGCATGCTCTACCACCCGGAAGGTGTCTTGCCCTGGGCATTTCAAATCTCCATGTGAATTTAACATTAGCCAGATGTGTAAACGGTAAGTATTATCAGGGATTCCTAAAGTTTTCTACCGTTAATCAGCTCATCAGGTGCAAAACTCATTCAAAAAATTCCCAAATTGGTATGTTTAGTTTAAATAGCTGGGGCCAGACCCGACGTTCAATATTCAGCCGTCGTCCGATGAATAATCAAAAGACGGACATTTCATACCAATTCCAGAGTGTATGAAATAAAATTAATAAAACTCAAGATTCTCACATTCTGGAATTATTATTTCGGTTCAGTTCCATGAAGTATCTATTGTTAAGTTGGGAGTACTCTGAAACTGCGTGTTGGCTTGTCACTCGATATCCCACACTCATGACTCAACATGAATCTTCAACCAATTTCAGCTCTACGGTGACAGAGAGGTGTGGCGCCCCGATGATTTACAAACATATTGACAACCATACTGAAAAATATCACAGCCTATAAAATGATTTTGAAAAAACAAACATAAGGGCAAAGTAAGACATTTTGAATAGAGATATGACCTATTCAATTTTCGAAATGAATAACACATCGACTTTCCTTCAGAACCACGAATAATCTGTGCTACGAGACGACAAAGACATGCTGCAAGCCTTACACGCTAAATGGAGATACTTGTAGAAGTGAGTACAACATACAAGTTTGTGTTAATTCTATCAACATGTTTGTGTTAATCGTATCAACAAGTTTGTGTTAAGTTAATATCCAACTTCTGTGTTAACTCAACCCTTGAGCTTGTGGTAATTCATGGCACAGTTTGGCGTTCAGCTTGAGTAGAGCAGCCATGTTTGTGTTGATTCGACAGACATTTTCAATGTTAATTGTGACATTATCCAGAGGTCATATTTGCGGTTCGTTTTGACACATTTTTAAATCTAAACATGTTAACCCTATCTGGCCTGGGCTTTTTGGGACCTGTCCAGGCCTGGGGGGGGGCCGAAATGGCCCCCCCTAATTATTTTTCTTACCCCTTGAGCTAGGGGGCTGAAACTTATTACACTATACCCTTGGGTCAAGCTCTACCAGAAAATGTAAAAAAATCCAAGATGGCCGCTTTGATGACGTCACAGTGACGCCATTTTGAAAAACGGCATTTTTTGGTCGATTTTTTGGTCAGATTTCCCGAATTTTTTATTTTTGCAATTTCTCCACAAAAACTGCATGAAAAATTAGCAAATATTAAAGTGATATGAAATAAAATAGTTTTTGCCCACTTTTCATTGCGGAAAAGCAGAAATTTTGAAGAAATATGACAAAAAATCACTTTTCTGGTACACCACGTGGCCGCCATCTTGAATTTACCCATGATCCTCTGCTCGGGGGGTTATGAAAATAGGTTCAAAATGACCCCAATAAGACAAATGATAAAGTCACGGAGTTTCAGCTCTCCATTTTTCGCCGTTCCGGAGATAGTGCAGAAAGTTTGGTAGGGGGGGCCATAATGGCCCCCCCCCAGGCCAGGTAGGGTTAAGAATTCAAAATATCAACTGTTCCTTAAGTGTTTATATTATGAATAGAATGCGTTTCCATGTCCAATTTAAATCTACATTTTCAATGATCACCGTGTAAAATACAGCTGTCAGAGTAGATGTAGCCTTTCCATCCCAATACTCCGAAATAGTCTCAGTAAATGGTTGCCGGAGAAAATTTACCAATTTCATGCCTTCGTTATTTTTGTTTAACTTTATCATATTAAACAGTTGCGTTTGATAATATGCTCATTATACAAATAATATTATATTAATCCATCATGGCAGACCTTTTGCCTTGCATTTATTTGATAGGATGTCAACCTGAGCGACAGGAACAACATGCTTAACTGACTATTACTAGACTACATGATCAGCATGGTCCAGGACCCAACACCATACTCAACATATGCCTCCTTATTTACTAAAGGGAATGTCAGAGGGCGAACTGAAGTATTCTGAAATATCACTGTTAGGATACACCAAGCGCACTTGTGTAGGCAACATTCGACCGTATGTGAAAAGGGGAAATGTCTTCTGTAATTCTGTAGAAAGGAAGTGGCATTGCTATCTCATTCGAGCTTCTGAATTAGCATATACTAATAATTCCGAAGCATCGATGAGTAAAGCTTAACAATGTGTTGTTAATATATTGTACTATCGTCAGTTCGAGAACTAAACGATTTTCCACCGTTGTTTATTAGATGTAAATAATTTTGTCCCCATTAATAATAATTTCGACAAACGTATGTTGCTTAAATCATACGCCAAATGCTATCTACGTTCTTCGATCCAGCGAATGCAAACGTCGCCGAAGACGGTCTCTATATCAGTCGCTCTTAAATGTTTGTATCTTATGCCGCTCAAGCCGGTGCTGGTGGCCGTGTGGTAATGCCATAGTAGTAGACGGGTCCTGATGGCTGTATCTAGGTCACGTATGACTCGTTTGACGTCATCGTATGACGTCTCTGGGGTCGAGGTCACGCGAAAGTAGGTCAAGGTCACGTGGAAGTAGGTCGAGGTCACGTGAAAGTAGGTCGAGGTCACGTGAAAGTAGGTCGAGGTCACGTGAAAGTAGGTCGAGGTCACTCTAAAGTAGGGCGAATGACGTAAGAAATCGACCTAATTGGGCGGTATGACGTAATAGTGTTACGTAATTAGGGTCGGGGGTCGTCATGACCTGGGTCGCGTCGACCTTTAAGGGGTCGTGATCGGGTTACTGGGTCGAGTGACGTCTATATTTAGCAGCTCCTTTGTTAGCTAGGAATAAAGACATCACGTGACCCGTTGGCGGCGATCAAGATAAAAGGCGAGTGTTCGTTTGTCGCAAGCCTCTGGCGCACGAAGGTACGTCTTTGACGTAATTGGGCGATCGGTATTTCCAGTCCGCATACCATGGACGACGAGAAAACAGTGGATGAGGGTGAGTTCGCATTATCAGTCGTTAGTTCCTTTGAGAAAATATTAAAGCGGTTCCTTTCTCAAAACATCTAACGCCCGAATTATAGCGTGTCTTTCATCCTGGTGAACCGGTGATATAAACTAAGTCAACAACTTGTATTGGAGTAAAGGATATATACATTTTTATTTTTTTAAAATTCACCCCAATCCCCCTCCCCAAAAACCCATCTTCACTTCGAGTTATTTCACGTTTATTCTATTATCTATTTTTGTTTTCCCTCCACAGCGTTTCTTCTAGATACGATATGTACTCTCTCTGCGTCCGGTCCCTCTTTTCCAATTCTATTATCCGTAGTCTCATCTCGTCTCTGAGGAAAAACAAAAAGGAATTTCTATTAATAATCTGATACGGTGCGCATGTCAAATATGGTTGAGCGTAGTATAATAGAATGAATTTACTCTATAGTTAAATGACACCTGTTCTTCAAAAAACTGAACCAATGGACTTCCGATCGAACTCAAACTGACCCCCGGTAAAAGATCGATTACGGTCGTGATTAGAGCATACTCTCCCTCCCTCCAACATAAATTATCATTTCCTTTATTCACACGAATGATGGTTACTCACAATGTCGCCGTGTTAATTAAGGTAGTATCTTCAACTCGAGGGGTGGTTGAGGACGAGAGGTCGTCACACATGATGACATCGCTTCCATCGCCTTCTATGACGATGACATCATCCTCCTTATCGGAGATAACAATTAGGACGGGGTCATCGTCAACAGGATCGTTAACTCTGTAAATGCACGATAATCGCCAAATGATTAGGCAGAAACTGAGTGACATATGTTAAGTGGCGTATACTTAAATATAGGTAAATATTTAGAAAAATGTACGAAAATCAGAGACCGGTGAAACAATAGTAGCCCACTCTCCGATGTATATGACTCTAGATAATACCAATAAGCCATGTAGCTTACGAAAATAAACTTACTTACTTACTACGATCATTTAGTCATAAATTAACTAGGTCTCGAGAGTTCACGCCAATGTGCTACACTCTACGAACATTGAATTACGAGACGGATATGATAAACACAATATCCATTGATCTTGTCGGCATCGTTGAAAACTGATGACCACTTTCATCTTTTAAATAACACCAATTTACTATTTTATATATCTGTTATGATAATTTAGGTGCTAGTATAATTAATGAAACAGGTCTTTTGGATTTTGAGCCTTAGGAAGCACTTATAGGGCGACGGCTGTCTAATGAGGTTTACATACCCTAGTACATCGTCGAACAAGCTGTACGAAATTTCGGATGATGGAGGCGACGAGTAACTCGTGGGAGTATCGGGCATGTTGTACCCGGAGTCGGAACCGTATTGACTGAAAAAAGAGTATGTTTGAAAAATATATCGTAGAAATACTTGCTGGACGACATTACATTAAGCCGCTGTTCTTATAACAACCATCCTAAGTGTATAAAACCGTGGTATAACCTACAGTCGATCGAAATAAAAACGCAGGTCATTTCATTCGGGTGTTTATATAATTTACAATTTATATAAATGCAAAAAAAAACGGTTATATTCGAAAGAAACAAAACAACTCACTCGTCATTTGAAGGCGGCCATCGTGAATTAAACCTTGTTCCTCGTCAAAATTGTGATGTACTGGTCGATCGTGAACACGCGTATTTTATATTATTTCTATAAAGCTAAAGCGATTTTTCTCACGCCACATGAGTTCAATAGGGGTCAACCAACTTTGACCGTTGAATTCGACTTCTCTCGGTCACTAATGGTAAGGCAGGTGTTCTGTTGTTCCGCCCCACGTGGGAAAAGGGTTTATCAAGGGGACAATAGCATCATACCTTCGTTTCAACTACGCGGCCCGAATTAACTCGAATCTGTGTGTGTGTCGATTTGTTAAAAGCAAAAATCTATAAAAAATCTGTACAAACAGTTGAAATGTCAGATTGGCAAAAAGCAATATGTTAAAGATACAGTTTTAAAACTGATATATGTTTTGAAAGAATATTATCAAGATCCAATGCTAGAGTATATTAGCGCATATATTATGTAAATGAAGAGCAGGTCTCCATAACCTCCCAACTGTTTTATAATATCGATTATATATGTTTGTCAGACTTAGTCTACGCATATGTAGGAAATAGGACAGGAATAACTGATATCTCAGACATATAACTTTTATAGTAAATACTTTGTGTATGCAGTGTACACAATTTGTTCATTTGACAAACTACCTTTATAGTTAACCGAAGCGTAGAATGTGTCCACGTGTATTCGCTGTTAAAATTACTTGTGTATACATACTGTCTTGTTACACGATTAATATTCTTTCCCAAAAAGTTGAGAGTTTTATTTCTCGACTTCTTTAAAACGTGATTTACCATACCCGAGATCCCACATAACAACATAGGCTGAAGGTTGATTCGAACGATATCATTATGTCCGTGAAAGAAACTGGGATTGACGAACGAGCAAACCAACGCCTCTCGCAGACAAACTACTTGAAAGTACAAACGGCAAGTGAAAAAATTAATTTGGCGAAAGTTATTTTCGTGATAACCAGAAGTAAATATGTAATATTATGTGAAAAAAAAGAAAAGAAATATATTTGTATACGAATTGTCCGTAAGTTACATTATGCTGATCAAATCGTATTACATGTACAATGTTCTGGTTTCATTCGACGGTGAAATGATATGTATACGACTAAGCTAAATAACAGGAATGTCCCCTTCTTTTCTACATGGCGTATAGAGTTACAAATGTACATATGATATGTTGTGTCGCCACGAGCGACCAAAAAATCAATTTACTGAATGAATCTTTGTACAAAGAACAAATCTTGTTTCTTATATATCGATTAGGTCGCTGTTATGAGTCTTTGTCCATCGACATCAGCTTGTCTGCGTATGACTGCACATAGTGTCGGGTTTCTATAATGTTTTTTTTTAAATTTTAGTATTCATAAAACTTCTCGAATAAACTCCGATTATGTTAAATTTGCAAAACTGGGCCTCTTTCCGTTTCCTATCATACATACTATGCTTATGCCAATTCGGCCTTTCCTATAGCGGCATATCATTTGACTGTCTATGTAATTTGTGTTGTTCTACGTGGTGGGGTAAAATGGTTTGATGAGCTGGGGAAATTTCACATTCCACTGGGGCCTGCTGAGGGAGTGGGGGAGTGGGTGTATGTAAAAGTTTCTCCAGAAAAAAACAGAAAAAAAGCGGAACACGGACTTTACCGCTAAAATAGGGAAAAACTCCTATCAACCCTATCCCAAAGGGCTAATATCGGTCCCCTGGCTTATCGGGGCCTGGGTGCGTGGGTGGGTGCATGTAAAATTAGGATTTTCCCTGAAAATATATTTTTAAAAAAACGGAACACGGGCTTTACCCCTAAACTAGGGGAAAACCACTATCAAGGGCGTACTTGTAGCAACGACCGCCAACGCCAAGCTTAACGCTTCAACGCCCTGGTGAAATAGCTCAGAAGTTCTGATTTTCTAGATATTCCATGGAATTGTCACTAATTCTTCGAAAAATGCAGTGACGCACGTCAACGCTCGTAGTTACGCCTTAACGCTCTAACATAACGCCTTGACGCCATGATATAGAGCGGAGAGAGAACAACAACAAGGATGATACTTGAGACAACAACAAATTTTTTTTTTCATAGAGTTTATTTTCCCCAATGTTACATCATACCCACGCTGGGGGAGCCGCGTTGGGTATGTTTACAACTCAAAAAGACTCTTGCCCAATCAGAGGCCACCATTTACATCTGTCCTATTCGTTCCTGTCCTTTAGACGTATTCTTGTCCAATCAACAGTGGCCATTTCAGAAAGTCTCATCTTTGCTCGGTGCGAGCTAAGCGTCGTCGGGCAGGCCTGGATATTCTTCGGGCAGCATGTCGTGAAACAGTTGTTTGCGCATTCTGATCGCATTAACCAGGGCCTCGGTGGGTGGTAGCCGCATAGCCTCTTCCAAGTGACGCTTGGTCTTCATGATGGACCTGTGCTTGGGGTCGCCTTTCATTTCAAGCGGTAGTAAGGTATACTGTTCATAGATTGTCATGGCTGTTTTCCTGATGCGGGGGCGCATTTGTGTGTACGCCTGTTGTAAATTACCCTCTCCGGCGTCCTCGATCGCTGCAGCGTAAGTATTGATAGCTGCTGTCACAATACGATCCCAGAAGGTAGGTTCTGCCTCACTTTCCACGGACGTAGGCTCAATATCACGATGTCAAGCTCTCCGTATCACTAGATAGACTCTCAGCAATCTCTGTTTCGGTATCGGTCAATACACTCTCATCAGTCTCTGTATCAGCATCCGCCTCAACGGACTCCTCAGAGTCTTCAATCCCATGTATATTTTTCTGGTGTCGCATCATATCGTAATGTCTGGTGAACGTGCGTTCGCACTGAGAGCAAGTATAAGCCATGTTGACGGTTGAATGTTGACTGTGCGTGCTTTTGGAAATACGCTTGCTTTTATCGACAGTAACGCCCGTCAACGCTTAGCTTAACGCTTCAACGCCCTGATGAACTAGCTCAGAAGCCCTGATTTTCATGGAATTGCCACCGATACATCGAAATGCAGAGACGCCCGTCAACGCCCGTCGTTACGCCTTAACGCCCGTTTCAACGCCCGGTACCCGGTGGTGGTGGTGGTGGTGGTGTGTGGTGGTATTCTGAAATGATGGCTTCTGATTGGTCGCATGTTAGATGTACATTTATCACAACCTGTACCGGAAGCGATCAAAAGGAAAAGCCAGTCAATTCCAAGGCAGACGAGCAATCGTTGAAGATTGACGAAAAGGAGCCGGTCCCCGCTCGAATCCCCAAACGAGTTATCAAAAGATACCCGCCCATAACTATGGAAATGATAGATGATTTCTTCAGTGTGGGTTACCGCTCAACCAGGGGAGAGCCCGGAGATATCCGCTACCATCGCCAGCGATGCCTGACCTGCCATGAAGGTGTACCCTTGGCCGCGTGTGATCTTTGCACGAGGAGAGAGGAGATTTTCCATTGCGCGAAGTGAATTGAACATCCGGGCACTTTTATATTTGTGGATTTTTACATCCGGGTACAACCGGATTGGTCACTTCCGGTCAGCTGGTCAAAGGTCACTTCCGGTCACGTGACCGAAAGTGCACTCAGAGTTCAAAGGTTAATCGGCCTTCAAAAGCCCTTTATCGCTCGTTAAGGCGCTGAGACGGGCGTTAAGGCGTAACGACGGGCGTTGACGGGCGTCTCTGCATTTCAATGTATCGGTGGCAATTCCATGAAAATCAGAGCTTCTGAGCTAGTTCACCAGGGCGTTGAAGCGTTAAGCTAAGCGTTGACGGGCGTTACTGTCGATAAAAGCAAGCGTATTTCCAAAAGCACGCACAGTCGACATTCAACCGTCAACATGGCTTATACTTGCTCTGAGTGCGAACGCACGTTCACCAGACATTACGATATGATGCGACACCAGAAAAATATACATGGGATTGAAGACTCTGAGGAGTCCGTTGAGGCGGATGCTGATACAGAGACTGATGAGAGTGTATCGACCGATACCGAAACAGAGATTGCTGAGAGCCTATCTAGTGATACGGAGAGCTTGACCTCGGATAGTGAGCCTACGTCCGTGGAAAGTGAGGCAGAACCTACCTTCTGGGATCGTATTGTGACAGCAGCTATCAATACTTACGCTGCAGCGATCGAGGACGCCGGAAAGGGTAATTTACAACAGGCGTACACACAAATGCGCCCCCGCAACAGCCATGACAATCTATGAAGAGTATACCTTACTACCGCTTGAAATGAAAGGCGACCCCAAGCACAGGTCCATCATGAAGACCAAGCGTCATTTGGAAGAGGCTATGGGGCTACCACCCACCGAGGCCCTGGTTAATGTGATCAGAATGCGCAAACAACTGTTTCACGACATGCTGCCCGAAGAATATCCAGGCCTGCCCGACGACGCTTAGGTCGCACCGAGCAAAGATGAAACTTTCTGAAATGGCCATTGTTGATTGGACAAGAATACGTCTAACGGATAGGAACGAATAGGACAGATGTAAATGGTGGCCTCTGATTGAGTCTTTTTGAGTTGTAAGCATACCCAACGCGGCTCCCCCAGCGTGGGTATGATGTAACATTGGGGAAAATAAACTATATGAAAAAAAAATTTGTTGTTGTCTCAAGTATCATCCTTGTTGTTGTTCTCTCTCCGCTCTATATCATGGCGTCAAGGCGTTATGTTAGAGCGTTAAGGCGTAACTACGAGCGTTGACGGGCGTCACTGCATTTTTCGAAGAATTAGTGACAATTCCATGGAATATCTAGAAAATCAGATCTTCTGAGCTATTTCACCAGGGCGTTGAAGCGTTAAGCTTGGCGTTGGCGGTCGTTGCTACAAGTACGCCCTTGATAGTGGTTTTCCCCTAGTTTAGGGGTAAAGCCCGTGTTCCGTTTTTTTTAAAATATATTTTCAGGGAAAATCCTAATTTTACATGCACCCACGCACCCAGGCCCCGATAAGCCAGGGGACCGATATTAGCCCTTTGGGATAGGGTTGATAGGAGTTTTTCCCTATTTTAGCGGTAAAGTCCGTGTTCTGCTTTTTTATGTTTTTTCTGGAGAAATTTTTACATACACCCACTCCCCCACTCCCTCAGCAGGCCCCAGTGGAATGTGAAATTTTCCCAGCTCATCAAACCATTTTACCCCACCACGTAGAACAACACAAATTACATAGACAGTCAAATGATATGCCGTTATAGGAAAGGCCGAATTGGCATAAGCATAGTATGTATGATAGGAAACGGAAAGAGGCCCAGTTTTGCAAATTTAACATAATCGGAGTTTATTCGAGAAGTTTTATGAATACTAAAGTTAAAAAAAAAACATTATAGAAACCCGACACTATGTACAGTCATACGCAGACAAGCTGATGACGATGGACAAAGACTCATAACAGCGACCTAATCGATATATAAGAAACAAGATTTGTTCTTTGTACAAAGATTCATTTAGTAAATTGATTTTTTGGTCGCTCGTGGCGACACAACATATCATATGTACATTTGTAACTCTATACGCCATGTAGAAAAGAAGGGGACATTCCTGTTATTTAGCTTAGTCGTATACATATCATTTCACCGTCGAATGAAACCAGAACATTGTACATGTAATACGATTTGATCAGCATAATGTAACTTACGGACAATTCGTATACAAATATATTTCTTTCTTTTTTTTCACATAATATTACATATTTATTTCTGGTTATCACGAAAATAACTTTCGCCAAATTATTTTTTTCACTTGCCGTTTGTACTTTCAAGTAGTTTGTCTGCGAGAGGCGTTGGTTTGCTCGTTCGTCAATCCCAGTTTCTTTCACGGACATAATGATATCGTTCGAATCAACCTTCAGCCTATGTTGTTATGTGGGATCTCGGGTATGGTAAATCACGTTTTAAAGAAGTCGAAAAACAAAACTCTCAACTTTTTGGGAACGAATATTAATCGTGTAACAAGACAGTATGTATACACAAGTAATTTTAACAGCGAATACACATGCACACATTCTACGCTTCGGTTAACTATAAAGGTAGTTTGTCAAATGAACAAATTGTGTACACTGCATACACAAAGTCTTTACTATAAAAGTTATATGTCTGAGATATCAGTTATTCCTGTCCTATTTCCTACATATGCGTAGACTAAGTCTGACAAACATATATAATCGATATTATAAAACAGTTGGGAGGTTATGGAGACCTGCTCTTCATTTACATAATGTATGCACTAATATACTCTAGCATTGGATCTTGATTATATTCTTTCAAAACACATATCAGTTTTAAAACTGTATCTTTAACATATTGCTTTTTGCCAATCTGACATTTCAATTGTTTGTACAATTTTTTTTATAGATTTTTGCTTTTAACAAATCGACACACACACAGACTCGAGTTAATTCGGGCCGCGTAGTTGAAACGAAGGTATGATGCTATTGTCCCCTTAATAAACCCTTTCCCCACGTGGGGCGGAACAACAGAACACCTGCCTTACCATTAGTGACCGGGAGAAGTCGAATTCAACGGTCAACGTTGGTTGACCCCTATTGTACTCATGTGGCGTGAGAAAATCGCTTTAGCTTTATAGAAATAATATAAAATACGCGTGTTCACGATCGACCAGTACATCACAATTTTGACGAGGAACAAGGTTTAATTCACGATGGCCGCCTTCAAATGACGAGTGAGTTGTTTTGTTTCTTTCGAATATAACCGTTTTTTTTTGCATTTATATAAATTGTAAATTATATAAACACCCGAATGAAATGGCCTGCGTTTTTATTTCGATCGACTGTAGGTTATACCACGGTTTTATACACTTAGGATGGTTGTTATAAGAACAGCGGCTTAATGTAATGTCGTCCAGCAAGTATTTCTACGATATATTTTTCAAACATACTCTTTTTTTTCAGTCAATACGGTTCGGACTCCGGGTACAACATGCCCGATACTCCCACGAGTTACTCGTCGCCTCCATCATCCGAAATTTCGTACAGCTTGTTCGACGATGTACTAGGGTATGTAAACCTCATTAGACAGCCGTCGCCCTATAAGTGCTTCCTAAGGCTCAAAATCCAAAAGACCTGTTTCATTAATTATACTAGCACCTAAATTATCATAACAGATATATAAAAAAGTAAATTGGTGTTATTTAAAAGATGAAAGTGGTCATCAGTTTCCATCGATGCCGACAAGATCAATGGATATTGTGTTTATCATATCCGTCTCGTAATTCAATGTTCGTAGAGTGTAGCACATTGCCGTGAACTCTCGAGACCTAGTTAATTTATGACTAAATGATCGTAGTAAGTAAGTAAGTTTATTTCCGTAAGCTACATGGCTTATTGGTATTATCTAGAGTCATATACATCGGAGAGTGGGCTACTATTGTTTCACCGGTCTCTGATTTTCGTACATTTTTCTAAATATTTACCTATATTTAAGTATACGCCACTTAACATATGTCACTCAGTTTCTGCCTAATCATTTGGCGATTATCGTGCATTTACAGAGTTAACGATCCTGTTGACGATGACCCCGTCCTAATTGTTATCTCCGATAAGGAGGATGATGTCATCGTCATAGAAGGCGATGGAAGCGATGTCATCATGTGTGACGACCTCTCGTCCTCAACCACCCCTCGAGTTGAAGATACTACCTTAATTAACACGGCGACATTGTGAGTAACCATCATTCGTGTGAATAAAGGAAATGATAATTTATGTTGGAGGGAGGGGGAGTATGCTCTAATCACGACCGTAATCGATCTTTTACCGGGGGTCAGTTTGAGTTCGATCGGAAGTCCATTGGTTCAGTTTTTTGAAGAACAGGTGTCATTTAACTATAGAGTAAATTCATTTTATTATACTACGCTCAACCATATTTGACATGCGCACCGTATCAGATTATTAATAGAAATTCCTTTTCGTTTTTCCTCAGAGACGAGATGAGACTACGGATAATAGAATTGGAAAAGAGGGACCGGACGCAGAGAGAGTACATATCGTATCTAGAAGAAACGCTGTGGATGGAAAACAAAAATAGATAATAGAATAAACGTGAAATAACTCGAAGTGAAGATGGGTGTTTGGGGAGGGGGATTGGGGTGAATTTTAAAAAATAAAAATGTATATATCGTTTACTCCAATACAAGTTGTTGACTTAGTTTATATCACCGGTTCACCAGGATGAAAGACACGCTATAATTCGGGCGTTAGATGTTTTGAGAAAGGAACCGCTTTAATATTTTCTCAAAGGAACTAACGACTGATAATGCGAACTCACCCTCATCCACTGTTTTCTCGTCGTCCATGGTATGCGGACTGGAAATACCGATCGCCCAATTACGTCAAAGACGTACCTTCGTGCGGCAGAGGCTTGTGACAAACGAACACTCGCCTTTTATCTTGATCGCCGCCAACGGGTCACGTGATGTCTTTATTCTTAGCTAACAAAGGAGCTGCTAAATATAGACGTCACTCGACCCAGTAACCCGATCACGACCCCTTAAAGGTCGACGCGACCCAGGTGATGACGACCCCCGACCCTAATTACGTAACACTATTACGTCATACCGCCCAATTAGGTCGATTTCTTACGTCATTCGACCTACTTTAGAGTGACCTCGACCTACTTTCACGTGACCTCGACCTACTTTCACGTGACCTCGACTGACCTCGACCTACTTTCACGTGACCTCGACCTACTTGTACGTGACCTTGACCTACTTTCGCGTGACCTCGACCCCAGAGACGTCATACGATGACGTCAAACGAGTCATACGTGACCTATATACAGCCATCAGGACCCGTCTACTACTATGGCATTACCACACGGCCACCAGCACCGGCTTGAGCGGCATAAGATACAAACATTTAAGAGCGACTGATATAGAGACCGTCTTCGGCGACGTTTGCATTCGCTGGATCGAAGAACGTAGATAGCATTCGACGTATGATTTAAGCAACATACGTTTGTCGAAATTATTATTAATGGGGACAAAATTATTTACATCTAACAAACAACGGTGGAAAATCATTTAGTTCTCGAACTGACGATAGTACAATATATTAACAACACATTGTTAAGCTTTACTCATCGATGCTTCGGAATTATTAGTATATACTAATTCAGAAGCTCGAATGAGATAGCAATGCCACTTCCTTTCCACAGAATTACGGAAGACATTTCCCCTTTTCACATACGGTCGAATGTTGCCTACACAAGTGCGCTTAGTGTATCCTAACAGTGATATTTCAGAATACTTCAGTTCGCCCTCTGACATTCCCTTTAGTAAATAAGGAGGCATATGTTGAGTATGGTTTTGGGTCCTGGACCATGCTGATCATGTAGTCTAGTAATATTGTCAGTTAAACATGTTGTTCCTGTCGCTCAGGTTGACATCCTATCAAACAAATGCAAGGCAAAAGGTCTCTCCATGATGGATTAATATAATATTATTTGTATAATGAGCATATTATCAAACGCAACTGTTTAATATGATAAAGTTAAACAAAAATAACGAAGGCATGAAATTGGTGAATTTTCTCCGGCAACCATTTACTGAGACTATTTCGGAGTATTGGGATGGAAAGGCTACATCTACTCTGACAGCTGTATTTTACACGGTGATCATTGAAAATGTAGATTTAAATTGGACATGGAAACGCATTCTATTCATAATATAAACACTTAAGGAACAGTTGATATTTTGAATTCTTAACATGTTTAGATTTAAAAATGTGTCAAAACGAACCGCAAATATGACCTCTGGATAATGTCACAATTAACATTGAAAGTGTCTGTCGAATCAACACAAACATGGCTGCTCTACTCAAGCTGAACGCCAAACTGTGCCATGAATTACCACAAGCTCAAGGGTTGAGTTAACACAGAAGTTGGATATTAACTTAACACAAACTTGTCGATACGATTAACACAAACCTGTTGATAGAATTAACACAAACTTGTATGTTGTACTCACTTCTACAAGTATCTCCATTTAGCGTGTAAGGCTTGCAGCATGTCTTTGTCGTCTCGTAGCACAGATTATTCGTGGTTCTGAAGGAAAGTCGATGTGTTATTCATTTCGAAAATTGAATAGGTCATATCTCTATTCAAAATGTCTTACTTTGCCCTTATGTTTGTTTTTTCAAAATCATTTTATAGGCTGTGATATTTTTCAGTATGGTTGTCAATATGTTTGTAAATCATCGGGGCGCCACACCTCTCTGTCACCGTAGAGCTGAAATTGGTTGAAGATTCATGTTGAGTCATGAGTGTGGGATATCGAGTGACAAGCCAACACGCAGTTTCAGAGTACTCCCAACTTAACAATAGATACTTCATGGAACTGAACCGAAATAATAATTCCAGAATGTGAGAATCTTGAGTTTTATTAATTTTATTTCATACACT
Organism: Hanleya hanleyi; assembly: GCA_036873755.1. Lineage (NCBI taxonomy): Eukaryota > Metazoa > Mollusca > Polyplacophora > Lepidopleurida > Hanleyidae > Hanleya > Hanleya hanleyi. The sequence continues at coordinate 652 of JAVTVY010043404.1, read as the reverse complement.
CTGGAATTGGTATGAAATGTCCGTCTTTTGATTATTCATCGGACGACGGCTGAATATTGAACGTCGGATCTGGCCCCAGCTATTTAAACTAAACATACCAATTTGGGAATTTTTTGAATGAGTTTTGCACCTGATGAGCTGATTAACGGTAGAAAACTTTAGGAATCCCTGATAATACTTACCGTTTACACATCTGGCTAATGTTAAATTCACATGGAGATTTGAAATGCCCAGGGCAAGACACCTTCCGGGTGGTAGAGCATGCGCGCTGGCTGTCTGAATAGGGATATAAGCAGCCTCCACAACCTTCTACAAGATGAATCAGCAGGCGTAATTTAGTCAAGTTCTGCCATCTTTAATTTAGCTATGCCAACATCTCAGATTTCGATTGTCTGATAGTTGGAAAACCATTATTTTCAGTTCAAGTATAATTTTTGCTATGAACATCGGACTGTTGGCGTCAGTAGTAGGTAGCACGCAAGTAGATAGGATAGCGCCTCACTGCGCATGCGCAGAACCTTGGGTGACGTCACAATTGGTGGTGTGCGCATGCGTGTGTGTGTGGGTGGTGGGACAAGATGGCGGCTGTGGGTGGTGGGACAAGATGGCGGCTGTGGGTGGTGGGACAAGATGGCGGCTGTGGGTGGTGGGA
>JAVTVY010043403.1:0-21258 GCA_036873755.1 Hanleya hanleyi | reverse complement strand
CTTTGAATGTTACGGTATCCAAAAAGCTGATAGATCTGTCGGATATCTCGAACGTGAACTTTAACAGAGGATGGGCATTATTTGCCATCTCAAAGAAGTCCCGTACATCTTTTGCTGGACCATTATAAATCCAATAGCCACCGTCCCGGTATCGTTTGTGATGCAGGATATTATGACGTAATGGGAACCGCTCCAACAGTCTGTTGATGTGCTGATAGATAGCAGAATCACATAACTCGGGTGAGGGAATTGCCCCCATTGGAGCTCCCACAATTTGCCGGTAATATTTACCATTAAATGCAAATTCGTTTTCTGTAAGGATGAGGTTGGCTATTTCTACCAGTAATTCAATCGATGGCCTTTTTAGGTCATATACGATATCGTTGTTCGTCGCGAGATCAGTCTTCAGGGCTGCGGCTATCTCTTCAAAACTCAGATTTGTGTACAGTTATGTGATATCATATGTAACAAGGATAGCACTGCTCGGGATGGGCATACTTTCAATTCCATTAATGAAATTTGAAGTATCCGCAAGGTATGTATGTTGCTTTTTAATAATAGGCAACAGGAAGAAATCCAAATATCTCCCCAGTTTCGAAGTAGGTGAGTTGCATTGCGAGATAATCGGTCGTCCCGGCACTGATATATTGGAAATGTCCCCCGGATTAATCGGGTCGAGGTTCTCCAGGATTTGCTTGATTTTATGAATCTTAGGCAGCAAATACATGTGGGGAATTTTCATCTTGAGTAGAGGATCATACAAGTATTTGTATGTGTCCTTGTCCAGCACTTCTTCCTGTTTAAGTTTGCATACAAGGTTTAGCACCTTTCTATGCATCTCTTTTACGTTGATATAATCAATCTCGACGTAGTGTATTCCGTCATACAGCTGGCGATTTGCTTCCTGGATATATAAGCTTTTGTCAAGAATAACAGTTTATATTATTCTTGTCAGCAGTAGTGATAATTACATCACATTTACCCGATCTCAATTTATTGAGTGATTGACGTTCGCCGCTCGACAGGTTGTCTTTGTGTGGTTCTTTAGCGTTGGACGATAGCTCCAGTCTAGTAGCATAGAGGTAATCTTCAATGCTATTAGAGGCCAGTGGTGCTACGAATTCTGAGTTAACATAAAACGGGTGCTGCTGTTTGCGCGTTGAAGGTGAGTCTGAGAAAAATTCTGTACGCCGCATCTCGTTTGCCATTCGTCCGAAATCTGTTCCAATATCACGTTCTCTTATAGTAGTCGTTGGAATGAATGATAATCCCCGGGATAGCAGAAAAATATCATTATCTGTTAACATCAGACTTGAGATATTTCTAATATATGTCTTGGCTATTGCCAGTCTCGAGAGGTGAGATTTACGTAGACATGTATTGACATAATTAATATGTCTCTGCTTCTTGTAGCGTTTTCTCTGTTTACTAGAGAAGCGTCTTGTTTTCATTCTGTCTCTAATGAGTTAGAACGAATCAGTTGATATACGGCGTTTTTTGTAGTCTCTGTCAGCCAGCTGTATGACGGAATACACTACGTCGAGATTGATTATATCAACGTAAAAGAGATGCATAGAAAGGTGCTAAACCTTGTATGCAAACTTAAACAGGAAGAAGTGCTGGACAAGGACACATACAAATACTTGTATGATCCTCTACTCAAGATGAAAATTCCCCACATGTATTTGCTGCCTAAGATTCATAAAATCAAGCAAATCCTGGAGAACCTCGACCCGAGTAATCCGGGGGACATTTCCAATATATCAGTGCCGGGACGACCGATTATCTCGCAATGCAACTCACCTACTTCGAAACTGGGGAGATATTTGGATTTCTTCCTGTTGCCTATTATTAAAAAGCAACATACATACCTTGCGGATACTTCAAATTTCATTAATGGAATTGAAAGTATGCCCATCCCGAGCAGTGCTATCCTTGTTACATATGATATCACATCGCTGTACACAAATCTGAGTTTTGAAGAGATAGCCGCAGCCCTGAAGACTGATCTCGCGACGAACAACGATATCGTATATGACCTAAAAAGGCCATCGATTGAATTACTGGTAGAAATAGCCAACCTCATCCTTACAGAAAACGAATTTGCATTTAATGGTAAATATTACCGGCAAATTGTGGGAGCTCCAATGGGGGCTATTCCCTCACCTGAGTTATGTGATTCTGCTATCTATCAGCACATCAACAGACTGTTGGAGCGGTTCCCATTACGTCATAATATCCTGCATCACAAACGATACCGGGACGATGGCTAATGGATTTATAATGGTCCAGCAAAAGATGTACGGGACTTCTTTGAGATGGCAAATAATGTCCATCCTCTGTTAAAGTTCACGTTCGAGATATCCGACAGATCTATCAGCTTTTTGGATACCGTAACATTCAAAGGGAAGAGATTTGAAAGCAGCGGTATTCTGGACATCAAATGTCACACCAAGGCAACTGAAACATACCAGTATTTACACCGAGAATCGGCCCATCCACCCTCCTGCTTCAAATCCTTTATAAAAGGAGAGGCAATCAGATACGCAAGGAACTGCAACAATTTCAGTGACTTCGACGAGAAAGTTAAAGTCTTCAATAATAAACTTAGACTCCGGGGATATGAACAGCGTGAAATCGAGAAAGCACTCGCAGAGGTTAAACACGCTGAGAGATCGAAACTTCTGCACAGAACCAAGCACAACCAGACTCAACCGGTTTTGGTCAAGCCGACACGATTCATCACAACATTCCAACCCGGATCACGCCAGCTGATAAAAATTATTAAAAAATACTGGCATATAATACAGACTAACTCTAAAACCAATCGACTATTCCCACATCATCCGATCGGTGTATACAGAAGAGGACGGAATTTAAAAGAACTCCTGCGGAAATCTAAGATATAACAGCAGTACGGAGAACAGAAAGCTTACGAGATTGATGTTTGCGAGATTGGTAACATCTATATATAGAGAACCATAGGCGTGACCCCTGATGAGAATATGCCTGGGATGATATACATAAGTTATATTCCCGAAAGATTTCGAAACACTGGCTCTGAGGTACATTAGTACACATCTATGAAGATGCGCTAGCATACTCATATATACGTAAAACTCAGGCTACTGTAGGGTCAGGACACACCGAGAAAGTGGGTGTGTATATGAACATCACTTCATACAAGCATTTAAAAAAAAAATATATATATGTGTACAATTACACTAATGCACTAGAGATTCTTGTTGAAAGGAATGTGTGAGACTACAAGTATGGCTCTTCGCCATGAGATGGAACATCAAAGAGTTAGTGGAATTATTCCAACAGCCTATTTTACATTTAAATAGCCCCGTTTCAGTGCCTAAGGCTCTAGTTATTATTATTTAGTCATTTTATTTGTGTTTTTTTTGGTTTTTTGTTTTTATTATTATAATTTTTTTTTAGTTATCTACAATCTACCATTGTTTTAAGTAATTTTCAGCTAATATTTGAGTCCAGCCTACAATTGTTTTATGTATATTTAACTATTTTACGTAATACTAGTATTTAATTATAGTGAGAAGTGGTTTTAGTGAAATATTTAAGTACACTTGTTTTAAGAATCTACTTTGTTATCATTGTCATTGTTATTAGTTGTCTTAATCGTCGGTGATATTAGCCTTTGGCTAGCGTTCTTTGTATTTCAAAACTGACGTTAAATAAATATCTTATCTTATCTTATCTTATCTAGACGCTTGTAATAATTCAGCCGTCGTCCATTAGAGAATATCCGCGTCCATAATCCAAAGACCTATTCCATATAACAGTATTAGCACCAAATTCAAAAAGACAAACATAGTATACATAAATATAGGCGTGTTTCCTGCAAGAGAGAAGCGGTCAAGTTTTCAATGATGCCGGCAAGACATCATGATGTTCCAAAAATATCAAATCCGTATCGCTGATCAGTATGCTTAAGCCATAATATTTGTTGTAAGGTCGTCATCTAAAGAATGATGTATCTCAGCCACGCTTTGATTGTGCCTGTTCATATGAGTACCATGAGGATCTTGAAATACATGGGTTCATACGGCCCCTAGCCCCGGGTTAAGCGGAATTAGACACAAGTTACGAAACGTAACGCCATAGATCTTGCACGCTACGCTCGTATTTTGCTATCAGCATGCGATATGTATCGCCAAATTTGAGAAACTTTGAGTGGAGGCGCTTGGTGGTGTAGCCCTGTTTTATAAGTTTCTGCAACAATGTTTTGTGACGTTGATTAAAATCGTCACATTTAACACAGGATCTAGCAAATGCTACTAGGCGTGATAGCCTTATAAAAAATACCATGGTATTACCATGGTGAAATACCATGGTATTACCATGGTGAAATACCATGGTACAAACCACGGGTTTTTGGCCACGGTTCATGTACCATGGTACATGTACTATGGTTTTACCATGATATCATGGTTTTACCATGATATCATGGTTTTACCATGGTTCATGTACCATGGTTTAACCATAGTTCCATGGTTTTACCACGGTACATGTACCATGGTTTTACCACGGCACATGTACCATGGTTTAACCATATAGAACCATGGTTTTACCATGGTACATGTACCATAGTATTACCATAGAACCATGGTTTTACCATGTTACATGTACTATGGCTCTACCATGGTACCATGGTACATGTACTTTGATAAGCTGAATGCACCATGGTAAAATTGGCCAAAAACATAGTGGTTCGTACTATGGTATTGAGTGTGGTATTGTACTGGAATAAATCTGCATTCACATTAAACGAGTTGAAGAGACTGAATGCTCAAGAAACAAATGCAGATGCACGAAAACAAGAAAAAATTATTTGTAAAGGTTTAATAAGACCTCATGCAAACATAGCATATATCACTATACAGTCAATTTGGTTTCGTATATGTTAACTAGGTAGATATCACTTCTACTGTTGAATCTTTTTCTGTTTAATGATGAAATTCTTTGCCGAGTTGTTAGTTTCTCCCTCATGTAATAATAGATATCAGGTGTCGTCTTGATGGGATGGTACTGCTGGATCACCTCTGGAAAAGAAAAGGATAACGATTTGGAAACCTAATATATATGATGCAGGAAGTGGTGAATGTTGTATTTCAGTTTTGGTTGACAAGAATGATAAAGTCACACAAAAACATGTCAGGAATCCATGTAGGCCTTTAACAAAAAATAAATGGTTAATGTTTTTTTTCTTTTGAAATGTTCCAAATTCTTTCAAATTCACTACATTTTGAGTTATTTAGCTTCAATTCTTTTCAAAGAAAATATCCCCAAAGGCCCCCAAACAAATATTCTAAATGAAACCATGGCATGAGTATGATTAATGAGAGTAAACCCTTTAGTTACTTCCTTTTGTATTGGAAGAGTTGAAAACTAGAGATTTACATTACTCTAACACTATCACGACTATGATACAGCAAGGGAGGTGATCTACTCAATGTACGATTGAGTTACTCCCCTTGTGTGGGAATCCTTGGCCTTGGCGAATATTGGTTTTCTCTAGTACATAAAACATATTTACCTCATTTGGATCATATAATTGTATTAAATTGCATGATTGATCTGTAAACAATAAATATATTTGATCTAAAAGATAAGGCAAACTTAACACATATCCGCATTTTCTGGATTATGGGATATAACACATTAATGCTTCACCAATGAAAATATAATTGCCACATATAGAAGTGTTTATTGGACACTGCAGCCTTATGTACATACCTGTTTCCCGCAATTTCTTTCTTCGAGAATGGACAGATGTCCCTTCCAGCCTTCTTCTCGCTTGTTACTTTGCTTTTCTGTTAGTCTTTCTTGGACGTTCATTCTGAAAATACAAAATGAATTATTGAAGATAACAGTGAGGAGTTAATAATCCAGCATACGTAACCCATGTCTGCATTCTGTATTTTGTTTTTAATTCTGGGAAATAACTGTCACAATATTTTTTTCTTAAATGCTCATTCATTGCGACAGAAAACTTAATGGAATAGAAAAAACACAGTTCATATAAATTGTACTCAAGCTTACATGTATGCTGAAAACAATCGGTTATTGTTACAATACAAGGAGAAAATGGGACATACAGACAATATCCAGTTCCACAATTGAAAGTCGTCTGAGGTGTGTAGTGGTGAATAAGCACCCATCGAGGGAAAGTTATTTATCCTAGTTTTGCGGAAATTAGGCATTTTCCGCACGTTGGTGCTTTGACCAGTTTCGCAGTTATTTTCCGGTTTCGCAAACAGCGACCCTCTGCTAAATTTAATTGTAGACTTCGTTTACTGGCATACTGTTTACTACAGGTAGCTTAGGCCCGGATGTAGAGAGATTGGGAGTCGGACGTGTTTTCACTTCGCTCTGAGAAATTTGTCTAATTCTGCGGATTTCAGCTGATCTTAGCTCTGGTTTTTGTGTAATATATTTTGTGAATACGTTTGGCAAATACCTGTGGTGAAAGTTTGGAATTATTTGTCAGTTTTTTGCTGTTCAGGGCGTTTTTCTGACTTAGTCAATTTGGCCTGGTTTGGGAAGGCAGAGAGCCGCCATTACTACCGTCTCGGTCTTTGTGACCGAGAGGGTCGGTGTGTTTTTTTCTCTGTCTCCCTCTTCTCTGTTTGTTCGCTGTCTGTAAATATTTCGTATTTTGCTGTTGTATATATATATATCCTTGTTGACTTGATCTACTCTGAAGTTGGTTCGTTTTTCGTTCGGTTTGACGTAGGTCGATTTGCACATAATATTTGTGTAAATCGAGGTAGGTGGAATACATGTAACATACCGAAGTTATATAGCTGTGCGTTGTAGGCTTAGCCCTGAGTGTACAGCTGTGTGCTAGCCTTTGTTCTGTGTTCTTTTGTTCCTCGTTGTAACCAGGCAACTCGCTGGGTTTAGGACTAGGCTTTTGTTCTGCCTGGCCCTGAAGTTTCAGTGTATTGTTGTAAAGGTTACAGTGTACGTCTTTGGAGTGAGGCTCCATCGGGGAGTATTCAATGTTTACTCTGTGGGGAGGCTCACTGTTGGGGTTTGTGCGTGTCACTATTTGTAGTGTGTAGTGGTATTGATAGTCACTAGTGGGACTTTGAATTTTTTTATGTTTTTTTTTTTTTCTTCTTCTTCACTAGGGCCTTTGGAAAGTATGATAGGTCACTGAGCCTACAACTTCAAGGTCTAGAGAAAGCTAATGCGTTTGATATATATATCACGCATTAAAAGACACTGTTGGATCAGGACCGAAAATCCTTAAAGGTCTAGTACAGGTATCAAATACCCTGTGGAACGTCACACTAGCAAATGAAATTACCAAAACCCGCCTAGTGGTATTCGTGTTGAAGATCAACGTGGCCATTTTGAGGAAATAGATCCAGCAAATTGCTAGTAAAGATGAAAGGACCATGCGATTTCCCAGATTCTGCGATCAGAAGTGCTTTTGAGTTTTATGGTGATGTTCTCTCTGTACAAAAAGAGTTCTATTCTTTCGATAGAGAGTTTGAGACAGGAGTTCGAAGAATTTGGATGTCGAAATTCAAACGTACTCTTCCTTCTTCTATATTAATTGGAGGTATGAGACTTCCTGTATGGTATAACGGTCAAGTAAAAACATGTTATACTTGTGGTTCAGAAGATCACATGAACTGGAGGTGTCCTTTGAAAAATAAATGCCTGATTTGTCATCAGGAAGGACATCTTAAAAGCCAAACAGCCAAACAGGTTTCTGGAGATACCGTAGCTAACGGCAGAAAGGGTGATTCCTCTGGTCCTCGCCCTGTTCCGCCCGCAGAAGTCCGAGGAAGACTTTCCGCCAAGGCTGTCCAGCAGAAACAACAGCAGTATATAGATTTATGGAAGACCGTAGGCCCTGATGGCAAACCTAACAAACGTCATCAGGAGATAGTTGCCGCTGGGAGCAATGAGAAAACCTCAAACCACTACGAGCCTCTCGGTGACGAGATGGAGGTAGGTTGTGGTTCGGAAGATGAAGATGACAGTGATAGTGAGGTTTGTGATGTGTAGAGGCCGAGCCAGGTGATCAGAAGTCTGATTCGGATCAAACTGAAAGTGTTGGCAACATATTGACTCCAGACAACTTACCGGATACTGGCGGTGTGTCGGCTCCGGATACACCTGTGCAGTCTGTGAATTCCTTCGTTAATCCTATTCACTCGGGTGTCGACGTAAACTTTACACCGAATGAGGAAGTAATGAAGGAGTTCACAGAAAAAGTAGTCAACAGTCTTGTGGTAATAAAGCTACCTCGAATCAGAAAAAGAAGAATAAAGAGAATACCATAGATATCGATTCCGCCAAAGAGCCTAAAATAGTCGATGCTACTCCCGCTTCTACCAACGATACACCCATGCTTTCTGATGAGTATCAGGAGTGTAGTGATCGTCCGTTAAAAGGCGAGACTTCCTTGAACCAAAGGTCGAAGGACATCTTGGGACAAGAGAGAGAGAACGAAGTTTATAAGAAGGAAAATAAAAAAGACAAGAGAGAACAAATGAGAAATAAAAAGAAAGTTTTTTACCCAAAATAAAACGTACATAATGGCTAAGCTAACCTTATATATCTTGGCTTGGGCAGTTTTGTGTTTTATTTCTATATACAGACTAAAGATGGCTCAGCCACCCACTAGCGTTCAGTGGAATTGCAGAGGAGTTTGGCCAAATTTAAATGAACTCCAATTATTAACTCAAGATTATGAACCATCAGCTTTTTGTCTCAAGGAGACTTTCTGAAGAAAGCAGATAAAGATAAATTTAAATTTCGCCAATACACACCTTATCATTCCTACGCTTTAGACGAAAATGGAAAAGCTACAGGCGGTTCTTCAATATTGGCTAAAATGGGTGTTTTACACAGTCCTGTTGACTTAGTGACAGATTTACAAGCTGTAGCAGTTCGTATTACCTTGAATTCTGTTTTCACATTATGCACGGTGTACATACCTTCTTCTGGTAGTCTCCGGCTCCATGAACTTCAAGATCTTTACGATCAGCTCCCGAAACCTTGTTTAATGATGGGTGATTTTAACGGCCGTAATATCCTCTGGGATAATGAAGACAATTGTAAAAGGTAAAATTCTCGAAAATTTTATATCAAATAATTCTTTGTGTATTTTTAATGATGGTTCTTATACACATTTGTCCTCGGCCCATGGAACCTATTCAGCATTGGATATCTCACTTTGCGACCTTCCTATTCTTGAAGAATTTTCTTGGTCTGTTCATGATGTCCTTTGTGGAAGTGATCACTTTCCCACTGTCCTAAAAGCTGTTCATTCAGCTGATGACCCTCATTTCACAAGGTTTAATTTCAAGAAAGCAAACTGGCCCGAGTTTGAAAAGCTTTGTTCACAAACTACAATCAGTCTCCTTCGCTGATGCTTCAGATCCTATACAGCTATTCTCAGATGTGTTGATAGAAATTGCCAACCAAACCATTCCCACATCTTCAGGAGTTGCACGTATTAAGAAACCTTGGTTTAATGATGACTGTAAAGAAGCAAGAAAATGTAGGAAGAAAGCTGAACGATATTTCCGCCGACATCCTAATCCTGAAAATTTAAAAGATCTCAGAGTTACAAGAGCTAAAGCTCGTAGAACCATGAAACAGAATAAACGTGATTCTTGGAGAAATTATGTTTCTAAGATAAATACTCATACTCCAATAACAAAAGTTTGGAATATGATTCAAAGAATAAAAGTGATATTGTGTTTTGTTGGGTGCCTAGTCACGTGGACATCAAAGGCAACACTGAAGCTGATACATTGGCTAAGGCAGCTCTAGATGAGGAAGTTGACCCTGTTGGAATACCATACAGCGATTTCAGACCATCTATCTGCGCTTATGTAAGAAAGCTGTTTCAATCTTTATGGGATACTATGGATAATAACAAACTTCACGAGTTCAAAAAAACGGTTGGTTATACTCACCTGAACAGTCATAAACGTTTGGACCATGCCATGATTAGACGATGTAGGATCGGTCACACACGATTAACTCATGAATATTTACTAAAACAGGAGCCGATTCCAAGGTGTATACCTTGCCATGAAAATCTCACGGTGAAACATATTCTCATAGACTGCATAGATTTTAAGACTGTAAGAGATACTTTTTATCGATCAGCTACGCTGGAAGATCTTTTTAGCAGAGTGAAAGAGGATTGTATTTTAGGTTATTTGAGAGAGATTGGTTTGTTGTACAAATTTTAATGTTTGTACCTGTTTTAACGCATTAATTTACCGAGTTTTTGAATTGAGTACTTAGAATTTTGTTTGATCGTCGCTATATAGCTGAAATATTGCTGAATGCGACGTTAAACCTTAATTCTCTCTCTCTACATGTAGCTTAAGTTGATTTAAGCTGATTTTTCACTTGCTATAGAATTACCTCATCTTCGGGACTGGAGGATCGTCTTCTGGATATCGTTTCTCTGTTCTTTTTCCAGGCTACAAAGGGAATTCATAATGCCGGATATATCCTCTCCATCCAGAAGTCTGTCCAGTATAGATTTCAGCTTGGGTCGCTCGTCTGAAATATCACATAACTTAATCTTAACTTGCTTATTGTGATCTCCCTCTTATTCATGTTATTTTCCTGTTGCTCAGCGTTAAAGCAGGTGGCTTTTATACAAACATATGGTAAACAAAAATGAGATATCAAATGATACATTTACATAAATAACACTCAGATTTACATCATTATATTTATTACAGTAGGCATTGAAGTGACGTCATCAGAAGTATCAGTTTGACTTTGTGACCATATTTTATGTATAGAATGGGGAATGCCTTGGTCATTGTGCTCAGGGCCAAAAGTTGATGTGCACTTCTTCAGTGAGTTGATTCATAATATTACATTAATGTTTTCATAATTAAAGATGGAGATCATGTGCCGGAATTGACTGGAAGAATTCTTTGGACTGTTTGAAAAACTGGGAGATAATATTCATAATTTTAGCTAAGCATTCATTCATCCCTCATAACAATGGCAACTTTTAGTACTCTTAGTAATAAACACATACAAAGTTTTGTCTATAGAAATGAAAAATATATATTTATAGATTTTGTTTCACATTCTGCTTCATAAATTCAATATCAGAAGTTTTGAACTCATAGCCGAAATTTGGGAAAACAGCGAAAATATTACACCATTTCACCTTCAAATATGGTCGCCACCTCACAGAATCTACTTTTGAATCTTCCGTAAATTCAATGAAGACAAGTTATATGCTGTTTTATATCATATCGAAGGCCTACTTGATTTATGGAGAACTTAATTGTGCTTTAATTTGTTGTCATGTAGATATTCTAATTAAAAATCACCTGCTATGCCTAATTACAGTACTTACCACCGAATCTCAAAACTTTGGCTGGAACAACTGGAATCGTTGTTGAGCCCATCCCGCTCAATGTATTCGTGAACGGTTATGGATATACGAAATTTTACGATGCCAAACATCATGGATGGTCCAGTTTACGCCTCGTTTTCACTGCATCCTGTATGTAGCAGTAATCAGTCCCTATTGATAGATCGATAGGCTATTGGGAGAGGGAAAATGGGACGAATGTACCCTGCTAAACAATGGCTTGGGTAGCCAGGATAATCGCTCGCTGCCCCTGCTCCTCGCTGTGCCATAGAGGGCTTCAGTCACCGGGATGCCGCATTAATCTGTGTGACGGACTGGTCTCACGGCGTGGAGCACTTCCGTTACTGTTGTTGAGTTAGGAACCCTAAAGTAACGCTAGAATCTCACTCAACTTTATCACCAACAGTAATCCATTCTGTCGTTTGACGGAGGACTGCATGGTCGAGTAACTAGTCCCATCACAGGTCGAAGAACTCGCGACAAAACCGACCAAACAGAAATTTACTTTTTCACCGCCATGTTTGTCGTAGCCTCGTTTTTGATCTCACACTTGACTCCCTTTCGGAATCGATCGACCATTCCTGAGTAGCCTGACTATTAAAAGAGGAAATTTTAATTCGAATCTTTATTAGATTTGAATGTTGGAATATTAGAGGACATATTCAGTGGATAAACAGCCTGTTCGAAAAAAATAAGACGTAAAACAATTCCCGGCGACGATGTCACTTCTTTTTTGTCAGCCTGACTGTACGTGTTGTTGTTGTTGTCTGAGGAGTCGAAATCCGACGTAGGATTTATTCGGCAACTACTGAACTGACAAATAGTTTTGATAAAAGTTCTCCTGTGTTAAAGTTTAGAAAACGTTTTCGCTTCGAATTTAAGAAAAATCGTATGAAGCATTGAAGCACATGTTGACTGTCGGCTTCCAAAGTTTCAGCTTGCGTCACATTTCCCTATTCGTGGGGTGGCTTTTCATCGAAGCAAGGCCTGCGCCGTAGCACTGCAGGGTCAAATTTTGCAGAGTTGAAGATGTCAATTCCTATTTCCGGGAACTATGGGGGAACTACGGGGAGACTCTTCCCTTAATTGTGTATAATCCTTAATGCAGAGATGACAATTAAGCATGTTATAAGCCTCACTGATTCTAGCCAAGAAAATAAGAATGTCTTTTGTTCCAGGACAAGCATTCAGAGTACCCAATATATAATTGTTCAGAGGTCAACATTTCTTTTTCCGCCTCGCACCACGTGATGCTATTCACCAGGTAAAAATAAAGTCATGCTTATACAAATTACAATCAGTACATTTTGTAAACATCATTTGTTTAACTATACCGGTTTCTAATTACAAGCGTCTAGTCCGTCATTCATAATCCAGCCGTCGTCCATTAGAGAATATCCGCGTCCATAATCCAAAGACCTATTCCATTTCCATATAACAGTATTAGCACCAAATTCAAAAGACAAAAGTATACATAAACATAGGCTTGTTTCCTGCAAGAGAGAAGCGGTCAACAATTTTCAATGATGCCGGCAAGACATCATGATGTTCCAAAATATAAAATCCGTATCGCTGATCAGTATTCTTAATCCATAATATTCGTTATAGAGTCGTCATCTAAAAATGATGTACCTCAGCCATGCTTTGATTGTGACTGTTCATATGAGTACCATGAGGATCTTGAAGTACATGGGCTCATACGGCCCCTAGCCCCGGGTTAAGCGGAATTAGACACATGTTACGAAACGTAGCGCCATATATCTTGCACGCTACGTTCGTATTTTGCTATCAGCATGCGATATGTATCGCCAAATTTGAGAAACTTTGAGTGGAGGCGCTTGGTGGAATAGCCCTGTTTTATAAGTTTCTGCAACAATGTTTTGTGACGTTGATTAAAATCGTCACATTTAACACAGGATCTAGCAAATGCTACTAAGCGAGATATGTATACGCCATATGCAGGTTCCACTGGAATATTACTCTCCAGAAAGGGATAGTTTACGATGTCGAAATTGTAATCATCTCTTTTGTCATAAAGTCGACGAGAGAGAATGCCCGCTTCATTTTTATAGAGGTAGAGATCTAAATAAGATCTAAATAGGCCTTTCCGTCAGCCATGACCGCTTCTCTCTTGCAGGAAACAAGCCTATGTTTATGTATACTATGATTGTCTTTTTGAATTTGGTGCTAATACTGTTATATGGAAAATGGAATAGGCCTTTGGATTATGGACGCGGATATTCTCTAATGGACGACGGCTGGATTATGAATGACGGACTAGACGCTTGTAATTTAACTTTATTCACAGGCATAACTTTGCATTCATTCATGTATTTCTCGTAAATTGAAAGCCTTTCCATGTTTTTTTTTCACTAAGAACAGTACGCCAAAAAATCACGGAAATAATATTTTGGTTAACTATGTTATACAGTACCATGGTTTTTTATGTACCATGGTATTAATATTGTTAAAAGTGGTTAACCATGGTACGTTAAACCAATGTATTGTACACCAAGGTAATTACTATGGTGTTACCATAGTGGATCATGGTTAAGTTTAACCATGGTATATTGAACCATGGTACATCTGTACCATAGTATTACCATGGTGTTACCATAGTTGAACAAAGTAAACCATGGTACACTGAACCATGGTACATCTGTACCATGGTAATACCATGAAAACCATGGTACATTGAACCATGGTACAACTGTACCATGGTATTACCATTATGGTATTACCATTATGGTATTACCATGAATGTTACCATGGTTCATTCCGTTATAAACCATGGTATTTTTTTATAAGGGTATGTATACGCCATATGCAGGTCCCACTGGAATATTACTGTCCAGAAAGGGATAGTTTACGATGTCGGAATTGTAATCATCTCTTTTGTCATACAATCGACGAGAGAGAAGGCCCGCTTCATTTTTATAGAGATAAGGGTCTAAATACGATGTGCCTGTAGGGTTATCTGTAGTTTCCTTCAAATCCAGTGAAGGTCGATATATATCCTTCACTGCGTCATTTATATAGCGATTATCCACAGCGAGAAGATCGTCTATATAGCGTTTGGAGAATGAGAAGAAACGGGCTTTGAATGGATCGGTTTTTGAAAGCGCCTGCATATAGTCATATTCATAAGAGAACAAATATAGGTCAGCCAATAGGGGTGCACAATTAGTACCCATTGGAATACCTATATGCTGTTGATATATTGTGTTGCCGAATTTCACAGATATTTTTAATGAGAAATTCAAGCAACTCAATAAACAAAGAAACATCCCATGAATGATATATCTTGTATGTAGTAGAGCTAAAGAATGCTTTATGGCTTCCGACATTAATATATCTACGATCAGTTTTCTTGAACACAGATACTATCAATGAACTTAGACGATCAATAAGGTCCTGATGAGGGATTGTAGTATAGAGAGTCGAGAAATCCCATGTGGATACATGTCTGTACGGTATGTGACCTTTAGCATCAAGTTCGTCCGTAAGACATTTTGAGTTTTTCAATATCCACATACATTCAACGCCAGAGTTCTTAGAAATAGTGGCGCAATACCTTTCCCAAAATGCTTTTACCTCCTGAAGGGCCCTCGTCAGCAATGAATTTCTGGCGTGGATATATTCCCTCTGTTGGAGGGCATTATGTCCTTTGTGTAAGTTGACGGAAGAGGAATATTGGCAGTACTGTCGTGACCACGCACTAGCTGCTGATTTGTTGATTCTCAGCTGTCAGCAGTAAATTCACCTGGGTACATTTTATCCCAGCAAGTTGCTCATGTCTTCCAGTAGTAACGTGGTCTCCGACTGCGTATCTACCTGAATGCCAGTCTCTGGACAATCACGATGGTATACCCACACGGGCACTCTCATAGAGCACTTGCAGCTCTGACAGGTATTGTTCAGATATCTTATTCCTGACTGGGAAGCCACAGTCTTGATGCTGGATTCCTTTGTCTCCAATGGGTTAGGTTTGCGAAGCTTCATATCACCGTGAGGAGAAGAGAAGTAGGGTGATTCCTGAAGCACATCTTCCATGTTTTCCTACGTTTGAAGACTTGAATTTTTGACCTCGTTGAAGTCCACGCTCCATTACGAGGTCTCGTCGGCCTTGGAGCTCTTTAGATAAGAAAACATGACACTCATCGAGAGTGTGATTTTTTTACACAATAAGCAGGCGTCTACATCTTTGGCCTTTGGGACTTGTCGGGTGGGCCTGAACCCACTGGATCGTTTCCTTTCGTATTTGGCGATTGCGTTGCTTTCAGTATGAACCTGTTTGCTGTTTGGTTTCACACTTTGCAACGAAGTCACCGGATCGCATGCAATTTTTGCCTCTTTAGCGATGAAACTTGCAAATTCACTGGAGGACGAAAGACTTGAGTGTATCTCCAAGTATATAAGACTCTGTCCCAGCGCAGTTTGAGCCACTCTGGGAGCTTGAAGATCATCTTGTTCTCTCTGTCATCATCCAAGATGCGTAGGCTTTGGATCATGTTCTTGCCCATCACCAATGCATAAAAAATTCGAGAACTTTCTGAGAGAGGTTTCGTCACGCGAAGGAAATTTCGGCAATGCACCAAAGGTTATCAGGGAAGGCGTTGACAATGACGAAGAGATTGCCATATCGCTCCTCAAGAAGGCGCCTGGCTTCTTCATGTGCGTTTTTCTTCGTAAGTAGCAGATATCCCTTCACTGCCTCCTTAGCTTGACCACTAAGATACTTCTTAAGGTAATAAATCTGCTCTTTAGATGAGATTACACGCCGACCGACTAGTGTATCAAAGGTGTTTTTCCATGCGTGGTAGGTAAGCGGATCCCCACTGAAGACACCCGGTACCGTAAGAGGGAGACGATTTATACACAACTGCTCGGTTAGCGTAGACACTATATTCATTAACAGGTCCGTTTGTTGCGGTGCTGAACGAGTTGGGGCATTCACTGATGGAGGAGGATATACCGTTGTTAAAGGCTGAGAATAGTGTAGCTGTAGTGAGTTCGGGATTAAATTCTGTAGCCTGTGGGTTAGGCAGCGTACTTTGGACGTGTCTGGAATCTGAAGCAATAGATAAGTGCTGTCATTGAAGATAACTCTGTACCCATTCAAAACTCGCCATTGTGTTCGTTGCCAACGGTGGAACGTTTCACAGTTGCGTTCCATTTAGCTCCAGCCATACCGAGCTCTGTCACAATCTTAGCTTTCTCCGGTTCTGCACTTTTCTGCTCCAGCTCTATCCGTTTCTCCTCCTCAAAATTCATATAACTTAACTTGGCTTTAAGCATTACCGCTTGTGACGCAGCGTCAAAGACGCATTCCATAGACGAGAGGCATGCGACACGTTAGAATGTCTGAACCGTCCACTGCGATTACATCCTACTTCAGGAATACAGGATCATCTGTCTGATGCTTTCTGAAACGAGTCTAATCAGTTGGCGATTGTCATTTTCTACGACGTCATACTTACCAAACACTTCATCATGCTTTCCCCCGGATAAGAGCTAATCGTAACGTCGAAAGGAAATCTCAATGTTATCCATAATGCTCGCCCGTTTATCACTCTCTTGCCTCTAAATGGAAACTTCCGTCGACTCGGCAAAGTCTATGTTTATGTATACTATGATTGTCGTTTTGAATTTGGTGCTAATACTGTTATGTGGAAAATGGAATAGGTCTTTGGATTATGGACGCGGATATTCTCTAATGGACGACGGCTGGATTATGAATGACGGACTAGACGCTTGTAATTGGTCGCCCTAAAGTGTTCGCACGTTTACGCCGAGCTGAAATGGCGCGATTAAAGGATTGTTCGCATTGTTCGGCTCGCCACTCAAAAGTATATCGTGGTAGGTTTTTTCTCTCTGTGTTATTCTACCTCCCCGTCAGACCCCTTTTTCTCACTATCCCCACCCGGGTTTCCATTACCTCATGTAGCATCCATAAGTTCACATTATTCCCCTATCTACACTGAGACTATGCCTACCAATATCTACTTCGGTATCACTATTCATGTTTGGGATATGAAGGACAATATTCTATTACCAAGAGAGTGGGATCATAAAAATCAATAAGGTACCTCGGTAGTACACTAGACATATAGGTCACCGCGATCAACAGTTTGAATCAATGTGGGTGAACAATTAATTGATTACAAATAATGTAGTCTAGAACTTACCACTGCTAATCCGGATATACCTGAAATAAAATATTTAATGTCCGATTTACAGTTCTTGAAAGCCAGTCCCAAGGTGAAATTCCATGCCACAGTGAAACATTTTCTTATTCACTGTATAGATTTTAAGATTGTAAGAGAATCTTTTTGTCGAGCAGCTACATTAGAAGATCTTTTCAGTCGGGCAAGGGAAGACTGTGTCTTGGATTATTTCAGAGAAATCGGTTTGTTGCATAAGTTTTAATGTGTATGTTTTAATGTGGTGGATTGCTTGAATACTTAGAATTTTGTTTGATCGTCGCTATATAGCTGAAATATTGCTGAACCCGACGTTAAACCTTAATTCTCTCTCTCTCTCTCTCTCATAGACTGCATAGATTTTAAGATCGTCAGACATACTTTTCATCGAGCAGCTACGCTGGGTGATCTTTTTAGCCGAGTAAAAGAAGATTGTATTTTAGATTATTTGAGAGAGATTGGTTTGTTGTGCAAATTTTAATGTTTGTACCTGCTTTAACGTATTAGTTTGCTGAGTTGTTGACTTGAATACTTAGAATTTTGTTAGATCGTCGCTATATACCTGAAATATTGCTGAATGCGACGTTAAACCTTAATTCTCTCTCTCCCTTTCTGAGTTATTAACTTGAATACTTGGAATTTTGTTTGATCGTCGCTATATAGCTGAAATATTGCTGAACGCGACGTTAAACCTGCAGGGGATATCATTTTGACTGGAACAGGAATTGAAGTTATTTAGCACGTATGTGTTTTGTGCAGAATATTCTCAGATTCACTGTCATGCCTCCAAGCGGTTAAAAGTGGAACTTCGGCACATCCCACTATCTTGAGTATTTTACAACTACATGACTAGATTTTATCAACAAATTGATATTATACAATTATTGCATGCGCGCTCGTTGTACATCACCTGTCTCGAGCTGACAAATCGTGATGTCCCACTCTATAACATGCAGTAGTTGTTTTATTATACCGAATGTCCTATTCGAATAAAGTGGGGACTTTATAATCATGTGAATGAGAACGGTACGGTGAAATAAGCATATCGTGTTCAACATCGCGCGACCGTTGTTGAATTCAAAAGGCCGTGTCAAGATCGACTGATCGATCTCGACTTGTTTGTCGACTCAATCGCATAATTTGGATGAGTAACGTTCTCGGTGATCTTGCGTATCTTTTCAAAAGACGCCAAATTTATTTCAGTCAATAACCAAATCACATTCACTAATTTCTATCACCAATGGGCCGACGTATACACATCAGATCGACGAAGATACACACCATGTGTTTCGGATAGGATGTTGGCGCGCGCACTATGGGCGGCAACTCGTGGTCCGGCAGATGTCGCCGTGGAACAAATTACAAGCGTCTAGTCCGTCATTCATAATCCAGCCGTCGTCCATTAGAGAATATCCGCGTCCATAATCCAAAGACCTATTCCATTTTCCACATAACAGTATTAGCACCAAATTCAAAAAGACAATCATAGTATAGATAAACATAGGCTTGTTTCCTGCAAGAGAGAAGCGGTCAACAGTTTTCAATGATGCCGGCAAGACATCATGATGTTCCAAAAATATCATATCCGTATCGCTGATCAGTATTCTTAATCCATAATATTCGTTGCAAAGTCGTCACCTAAAGAATGATTTATCTCAGTCACGCTTTGATTGTGACTGTTCATATGAGTACCATGGGGATCTTGAAGTACATGGGTTCATACGGCCCCTAGCCCCGGGTTAAGCGGAATTAGACACAAGTTACGAAACGTAGCGCCATAGATCTTGCACGCTACGTTCGTACTTTGCTATCAGCATGCGATATGTATCGCCAAATTTGAGAAACTTTTGAGTGGAGGCGCTTGGTGGAATAGCCCTGTTTTATAAGTTTCTGCAACAATGTTTTTTGACGTTGATTAAAATCATCACATCTAACACAGGATCTAGCAAACGCTACTAAGCGAGATATGTATAAGCCATATGCAGGTCCCACTGGAATATTACTATCCAGAAAGGGATAGTTTACGATGTCGAAATTGTAATCATCTCTTTTGTCATAAAGTCGACGAGAGAGAATGCCCGCTTCATTTTATAGAGATAGAGATCTAAATAAGATGTGCCTGTAGGGCTATCTGTAGTTTCCTTCAAATCCAGTGAAGGTGGATATATATCCCTCACTGCGTCATTTATATAGCGATTATCCACAGCGAGAAGATCGTCTATATAGCGTTTGGTGAATGAGAAGGAAGGGCTTTGAATGGATCGGTTTTTGAAAGCGCCTGCATATAATCATATTCATAAGAGAACAGATACAGGTCAGCCAACAGGGGTGCACAATTAGTACCCATTGGAATACCTATATGCTGCCGATATATTGTGTTGCCAAATTTCACATAGATATTTTTGATGAGAAATTCATGCAACTTGAATGTTCAACGCTCTGCCTTGGTACATGACATTTATTCAACGGTAAGGCAATATATGACTGCATGATCACTGAACATGACGATTTGAAGAATGACACATGACAGGCTGTCAACCAATGAAAACTACGAATTTACATGAGGTATAATAATGTGTTTTGTTGGTTGCCTAGTCACGTTTGCATCAAAGGTAATACTGAGGCTGATAGGATGGCTAAGGTAGCCCTAGATGATGAGGTTGATCCTGTTGGAATCCCATATAGCGAATTCAGATCCCCTATCTGTACTTGTGTGAAACTGCTGTTTCAATCTTTATGGGATGCTGTGAATAATAATCTTCATGAGTTCGAAAAACCTGCAAGCTATACTCATCTGAACAGCCAGACAAGTTTCGATCAAATAATGATCAGGCTATGTAGACTCGGCCATACACGATTATCTCACGAACATTTACTAAAAAAGGAGCCAGTCCCAAGGTGTATTCCATGCCATGAAGATCTCGCGGTGAAACCTATTCTTATCGAATGCATAGATTTTAAGATTATAAGAGATGCTTTTTATCGAGCGACTTCTTCGGAAGATCTTTTTAGTCGAGTGAGGGAGGATTGCATCTTGGGTTATTTGAGAGAAATCGGTTGTTACATAAGTTTTAATGTGTGTATGTTTTAATGCGTTGGATTACTAAGTTATTGGCTTGAGTACTTTGAATTTTGTTTGTTCGTCGCTATATAGCTGAAATATTGCCGAACGCGACATTAAACCTTGATTCTCTCTCTCTCTCTTGTGCATAATTAAGTTTGAATCGAGAAATATCAGACACTGCAGAAATATCAGCCTGATTGGAAAAGCAGCTGACCTGTTTCAATTCTGGTATGGTTTGTGTAGAGGAGCACGTGGTCCTGCTGGCTTTAGATTGTATTTCAAACAGTTCACCGTGAAGTTTTTGTTGTTCTGTCAGGAGACTTGATAGGTCCTCTTTGTCTTTTACTAATTTGCAGAAACACTTCTTACAGCTACATGATTGAGCCCCAGGAAGATAAGATATATCCCAGCTGCTATGGGGATATATGTGCTGTATTTTCTGAAACACTTGCTGAAGCAATGGGTGTTTGGGCATGGATACCATAACTGTTAACTACGGTTGAGCTGACCACTCCAACAGCCTTACCACTCACCTCATTAAAGACTGTCACATTGAGACAAAATACACTCTCAATTTCCAT